>PVIU01013519.1:0-55576 GCA_004026605.1 Ondatra zibethicus | reverse complement strand
ACCGAGTCTTTTTGAATGCACTCCTTCCTAGGCCAGGAGGGATGGGGGTGGGCCTTGGACTTCCAACAGGGCAGGGCACCATGCCCTCTTTCAAGGAAGAAGGGGGAGGGAGGAGGGGTGGGGGGGTAGTGGGAGGGGACCGGGAGAAGGGGAAGAAAGGAAAAAAATTTTTTATTTCTTTAATTATGTTCTTGAATGGCAAAAAATAAAACAAAACAATGTATGGAAAAAATAAATAAATAAATAAATAAAAAATAAAGCAAAAAAAAAAATAACCAAACTCTTCTGAGGCTGTATATTGTAGTGGAGAGATCTTAGGTAAACTTAATTCCCAGAGTCTTAACTGTCTAATGTATAGAGTGGGGACCAATCATTGTGAAAAAGGTATTAAGACATTTTGACATAATAAGCTCCTCAGCACACGATTGCTTGGCAACTATCTGCTTTTATCTCTCTTTTTCTTGTAATTAATGCTTCACTTTGTTTCTTTGTGAGAGAGATAGTTCTCAGCAACGAGTATGCAAAAGCTGGAAAACACCTGTGAGCACAGATGTGGCAAAAACTACTGACTCTTGTGCAATCATGTTAGCATTGGAAGATCTAGGATGTCCTTCAGCTAATAAAGCAAACTTTTACTTTATTTGCTAAAATCTGAGTAGATTCCAACAGGAAATCATCTGTTGTATGGTCTCCTTTATACACATAAACACCAGTAAGACACATTGGAGGGAAGCTCCTTTTTTTCCCCTAGGAACAATCTCTCCAAGTTTGAATGATTTCTTGGAGGCAGAAATACTTTTTACTTTTAATGCTTAAGTTGCTCAGATAATGCAAAGGATAGACTAGACCATCAGAAACGAGGAGTTTAAAGTTACCTTAGACAGGTGGACTCCAGCCAGTGTGCAATCAGCTGTTACTTCCCTGGGAACATTCAAGGGGATGATGTTGTCCATCCTCTGTGCCTCATGGATGACAGCATTGGTGTAGGGCATGGACTCTTGGTCAGCTGTGCTGGCTGCCTCCCATAGCCAATCACTCTATCAATCTCAGTGTGTACTTTTTCTGCAAGAAAACGGGGACTCTGTTACTTTAAATGTTTAGTGTTCTTTTCTGAAGACAGAGAAATTGTTTTCAAGAAATTGTCCTCTTACATTTCATCCAATATTCTTTATATAAAGAAACACCATGTTCCTTAACTCTTCGAAGGACTGCTTTGTATAACTGACAGCTGTGCAATTTTCCTCTTCCTTACAACATAGTTTAGCTTCCCCCCACCCTGAACTGATTAGCTGTGTTCAGCATGGCTAATCACATAGCACTAAAAAGTCTAGTAGACTAAAAAGTCTACTACTGAGTCAGGTTTCTACAATGAGTCCCCCTCACCCAGTGGTTTATCAAAAACAGAAGTTTAGTTTTCTGCGTTTGGCAGTCTGGGAAATCTATAATGAAGCCATCAGGAGATTTCTATTCTGAAAAAGATTGATCTTGTCTCATGGTTGGCAAACTTTTAATGAATCCTGGCATCATAAGGAAAAGGGATTTTCTGTGGTTCCTGCCTATTAGAATAATTGTAAGAGCCGGTTCTCTTCTTGTGTCCTCTGGGTGCTGGGACTGAATTCAAGTTTTTAGGAAGGACCTTTACCAGCTATCCCATCTCACTAACTTGTCCTGTATCTTTTTTTTTTTTAATGCACTAATGTCATTCAAGGCTAATCACCTCCTAACATCACTCAATTTGTAATTATAGTTCAAGAAATGAGTTTATAAGGAGGACACAGTCTTCTAAACTACTGAATACCTGTTGACTATGATTTCTTAAGGAGATGTGTCAGAGAGGAAGGCAGGGAGCAAGCTGTCAGTGAACACTGTTTGCTGCTGAAGGCACTTCCATCCCTCCAGGCTCAATGTCCTCATATAACTACTAAGAATAAACATCTGCATTTTAAGGATGTTTACATAATTACATGAACTAACATAAACTTAATAAGTAACTGAAATTGCTTGCTGTCCTCCACAGAGTTTACCCATTTTCTATATTAATAGTAGTTTCACTGCTGACCAGCTAAAAACTTAAAACCATAATTTTCCAGATTTCTTTGTAATAAATGTGAGGATGTGGCTATAGGTGAGAACATAGGTTCTCACCAGAAAAATGCAAGTAGACATGAAGTTTTATTTGGGGACAAGGTCTGGAAAGATGGCTCTCCAATTCTCCTGTTTCTTTACTGTGCATAAAAGGTGGTTCTCATGGGAACCACCTTAGAGAGTGTTGATCCTCATTCCCAGTTCAGTTCAGTAACAAGCTGAAGGAGATTTGGAATAATAAGCCCATTACAGGATCTAGTTTAGACTATTTTTTTCTGTGAGAAAAAAGTCTACTACTGTGTTATAGTCCATAAATACTTACGTGGGAATGAGCATATAACAAAAATTATCACAATAACCATACTTTGTATTTGAGGTAGTGTCTTCCTTGTAGCCAAATAACCTCAATCCCTTACTACTCCTGCCTCAGACACTCAAATATTATAATCAATTGTGTGTTCCACTAACCTCAAATCTTCATAGCAATGTTTAAGTGTATAAACCAATAACTATTAAGTCTGTTCAGATTGTTGTGGATGTATTAAGGAATTTTCATCTGAACCTGAAACTTAATATCTATTAAATACATTCAGGTTCCTACTCCTGATTCAATTTTTTTGTCTAGGAAATTTACTGTTCTAGATAACTCATTTGCACTGCATAGGACAATTTGTGCAATTTTGCAATTAGTTACTTAATTTAGCACTAGGTTCAGAAAGATTATCTATGTTACAGTAGTTATTAAAACTTCTTTTCCTCATGACAGAATTGCCTCTCTAGCTTCTGTATGTTATGCTTTACCTCTTCATGGTCCATCAGTTCTCTGGTTGCTATTATCACATGGCTCCTGTGCATACTGCAAAATGAACATGAGTGCAATATACGCCATTTAAGTCTAGTGATATTCTGGAGCCTCTGCTACAGAAGTCATATCTGAACCTCAGTAGCATTCTAGGTTTTTAAAACTTGAGTATTCAAATTAGACCTGCATTTTAAATTGTAACCCAAGATGCATGTTATATAATTTTTAATAAAAATATTTCCCAAAGGCTGAGGTATCTGAATACCTGATAAAAATCCTGGACCTGTCTTTAGAGGTTATGGAACCTTTAGGGGATATAGTCTTGCTGGAAGAATATGTCACTTGGGTCAGCATTGAATGTTAATAGCCTTGCCCATTTCTAGGTTTCTATATGCTTCATGTATGTAGTTGAGATGCGACATTTTAGTTCCCTCCTCTTGTTATTTGTACCATGGCTTCCCTACATTTATGGAGTCTTTTCTTTGAACCACAAACTAAAATTAACTCTCCCTTTAATAAGCTGCTTTTGGCAATGGAATTTATCTCAGTCACAGAAGAATAATACAGAATTGGGGTTACTACTATAAAAATGCGTAGTGCTTTAGGCTTTGTGTTATTTATTATAGAGAAATATGGAAGACTTTGCAACAATGGAATAGAAAACTGATTCACTGCTGTAAGCAGAGATTAGTGGGTTATTTTAGTAGAAGCGCAGAAGAGAAGAATATAGTCTTAGATCATGAGATTTCAGAAGGAAGTAAGGTCTTGATTAGCAACTAAGCTGTAGGCTACAAATGTGATACTTTGACCAAGGATCTGCTGGACTTTTTCTCTTGGCCTAATAAATTCCCGGAATATAAAAAGTAATGGAGTAATTTCTTTGGTAGATAAATTTCAATTGGTTTGGTTATTACTGGTTACCATGTGGTTGTCACTGGTTATTCTTATGTCTATCTATGAGTAAAATGATCAAGTTGTGTGTAGAATGAAATTAAAAATATACTGCTTGGAAAGAAAAGGAACACTAAAAACTTAATGTTGCCTGTTGTAAAATATTATTTTAAGATGTATTATGTTTGCTTATGTTGTAGAACATTTGTTTTAGTGATGCAAAGATGTGCTGCATTTCTTTATGCTGTGTTTGTTCAACTCTGTGAAGCTGTGATTCTTTGCCTGTCTAAAACTCATGATTGATCTAATGAAGAGCTGAAAGGTGAATAGTGAGACAGGAGAAAAATAGGTCGGGCCAGCAGGCAGAGAGAAGAAATAGAAGGAGAAACCTGGGGTAGGGATCAAGGAAGGAGGATCACAATCAAGAAGCAAGAAAAGAAGGGGCCAGATGCCCAGCCAGAGGAAGATTACAGAAGTAAGAAAAGGAAAAGCCCAAAGGTGAAAGGTAGGTAGGATCATTTAAGTTAAGAAAAGCTGGCAAGAAACAAGCCAACCTAAGGCTGGACATTTATACGTAATACTAAGCCACCCTGTGTGAGTTATTTGGGAGCTGGGCAGCAGACCCCTCAAAAGAACAAAAAGCCTAAAGAGTAAAGAGTAAGAGTATAAACCAACAACACTTTAGCATACCAATGTGTGTCTGTATTTCCATGTAGAGCCTCAGAAAGCTGAAAAAAAAATACGGTTCCTTTAAAAAGCCCTGTTGTACAGTAGAACACTTAAACAGTATTTTTCCCACTGAATAGTGTGAAATTATGGGTCATGGATGTTTGTTATATTTAGGGAAATATAGAAATATATGATAAAAAGACAGTTATTAATCTCAGATATTTTTTGTTGGCATGGATTTTGCAGTTTAGATGTGATTTCTCAGCTTTCTGTTCCTGCTTCTTACTGCCATACTTCATGCATAGCTATAGATAGTCAGTCCAAAGATACTTTCCCGTATATACGTTAGTTTTAGTTAAAGTATTATTATATCACAATAATAGCATACATATAAGTAAATATAGAAACAATATTATACACATTTTGCATCAAGAAAGAAAAAAGATTGGTTATAAAGAAAGCTTATTTAGTAAAGTAATAGCTATGCAAACAGGAGGGTCTGAGCTTGATCCCTAAAATTCATGTAAAAAAATTCTGATATGGTTGCATGCACTTCCAATTCCAGTGTACTGGGAAGCAGAGACAGGTGGATTCTTATGGCTCATTGGCCAGGTAGTCTTGTCTACATGGTAAGTTCTAGGCCAGTGTAAGACCCTGTCTCAAAATTGGATGGAGCCCAAGAAATGACCAATTTATCTTTATTATGTGAGACACATTGTAAACACTATTCTTTGTGACATCATAGGGCAAAATAATTGACTTGAATATGTTACAGTGAATTTATGCTTCACTCATATTTTATTTTTAAATTTTTATTTATTTTTTAAATTTCATTTTACATTCCCTTGTCCATATATACCCTCCTGTCTGTCTTTGATTGGATTCCAGGAGTTTGGCATGTTGCTTGATTATGGATCTCTGCATCTGATTCCATCAGTTACTGGATGAAGGTTCTATGATGATAGTCGGGGTATTCACCAATAGGGGAAGGCCAACTCAGGCACCCTCTCCATTCTTTCTTGGAGTCTTTGCTGGGATCATCCTTGTGGATTCTTGGGAATTTCTCTAGCAGCAGGTTTCTCCCTATTTCCATAGTGGCTCTCTATCATTACTCTCCCACTCCATCCCTCTCCCTTCTTTTTTAAATTATTATTATTTGATTACTAAAAAATACCAATCCAAATTCCCACTCCCTCCTCTCTTCTCACTCACTCCACAGACCCTCCCACCCCACCCCCCTCCAATCTTAAGAAAGGGCCATGCACCCCGCCCTGTGGAAAGTCCAAGGCCCTCCCTACTACATCTAGGTTGAGCAAGGCTTACATCCAAAGAGAATAGGATCCCAAGAAGCCAGTACAGGCCATAGATACAAGGGGGCAGACTGAGGGGCCACTGATAGTGACCCTGGGATTTGTCCCTCTCCCTTCTTGATCATCCCATTCCCTAGTGTTTTCATCACCAATCACCTCTCCTTTAATGTCCCCCTTGCTCCCAGTTTACCCAAGAGATCTCATCTAGTTACCCTTACCAGGGTGATTCATGTGTCCATCTTAGGGTCTTTCTTGTTAACTAGCTTTTCTGAAGCTGTGGATTATAGTCTGGTTATCCCTTACTTTACATCTAATATCCACTTAATGAGTGAGTACACACAATGTTTGTCTTTCTGTGTCTGGGTTATCTCACTCAGGATGGTTCTTTTCTAGTTCCATCCATTTGCTTGCAAATTTCCTGATGTTATTGATTTTTACAACTTAGTAATACTGCATTGTGTAAATGTACCACATTTTCTTTATCCATTCTTCAGTTGAGGGGCATCTAGGTTGTTTATAGGTTCTGGCTATTACAAATAATGCTACTATAAACATTGTCGAACAAGCATCCTTGTGGTATGATTGAGCATCCTTTGGGTATATGCCCAAGAGTGGTATCGCTGGGACTTGAGGTAGATTGTTTCCCAATTTTCTGAGAAACTCCCATACTGATTTTCAAATTGGCTGTACAAATTTGCACTCCGACCAACAGTAGAAGAGTGTTCCCCTTACTCTACATACTCTCCAACATAAGCTATCATCAGTATTTTTTATCTTAGCCATTTGGACAGGTGTTAAATCGTATCTCAGCATTGTTTTGGTTTGCATTTCCCTGATGGTTAAGGATGTTGAACAATTCTTTAAATGTTTTCTTTTGGCCATTTGGGATTCTTCTGCTAAGAATTCTCTGTTTAGCTCTGTACCCCCTTTTTTAATTGGATTGTTTTGTGTTTTGATGTCTAGTTTCTTGAGTTTTTATATATTATGGAGATCAGCCCTCAATCAGATGTGGGGTTGATGAAGATTTTTCCCATTCTGCAGGCTATCATTTTGTCTAATTTATCATGTCGTTTGCCTTATAGAAGCCTTTTAATTTCAGGAAATCCCATTTGTTGCTTGTTGCTATCAATGTCTGTGCTATTGGTGTTATATTTATGAAATGATCTCCTGTGCCATTGCATTCAAGGGTACTTCCCACTTTGTCTTCTATCAGGTTCAATGTAACTGGATTTATGTTGAGGTCCTTGATCCATATGAACTTGTGTTTTGTGCATGGGGATAGATAAGGATATATTTGCAATCTTCTACATGTTGACATCCATTTATGCCATAGCCATTTGCTAAAGATGCTTTTCTTTTTCCATTGTACTACTTTCGCTTCTTTGGCAAAAATCAGGTGTTTATTGGTATATGTATTAATGTCAGGATCTTCAATTTATTCCATTTGTTCACATGTCTGTTTTTATGCCAACACCAAGACGTTATTTATTATTACTATAACTCTATATTAGAGTTTGAAGTCAAGCATGGTAATGCCTCCTGACATTTCTTTATTGTACAGGATTTTAGCTATTCTGGGTTTTGGAATTTTGATGGCGATTGCGTTGATCCTATAGATTGTTTTTGGTATGTTGACCCTTCCTATCCAACAACATAGGAGATCGTTCCATTTTGTGATATTCTTCAATTTCTTTCTTTAGAGATTTAAAGTTCTTGTCATACAGGTCTTTCACTCATTTGGTTAGAGTTACTTAAAGATATTTTGTATTGGGGTTACTGTAATGGGTGATGTTTCTCTGATTTCTTTCTCAGTACATTTATCATTTGTATATAGAAAAGCTTCTGGTTTTCTTTTTTGAGTTGATCTTGTATCCCGCCACATTACTGAAGGTGTTTATCAGCTATAAGAGTTCCCCGGTAGGTTTTTAGGGTCACTTATCTATACTACCATATTATCTGCAAACAGTGATAGTTTGACTTCTTCCTTTCAAATTTGTATCCCCTTGATCTCCTTTTGGTGTCTTAATTGCTCTAGCAGAACATCAAGTGCTATAATGGATAGCTATGGAGAGAGTGAATAGCCTTGTCTTGTTCCTGATTTTAGTGGAATTGCTTTCAATTTCTCTCCATTTAATTTGCTGTTGGCTGTCAGCTTGCTGTAAATTGCTTTTATTATGTTTAAATATGTTCCTTGTATCCCTGATCTCTCCAAGATCTTTATTATGAAGGAGTGATGATTTTTTTCTAAGACTTTTCAGCATTTAATGAGATGATCATTTTTTTCTTTCATCTTGTTTTTATGGTGGATTACATTGACAGATTTCTGTATATTGAATGAACCCTGAATCTCTGGGATGAAGCTTACTTGGTCATGGTGGTTGATTTTTTTGATGTGTTTTGGATTTGTGAGTATTTTTGCATCAAAGTTCAGGATGGGGATTGTTCTGTAGTTCTCTTTCTTTGTTGCACATCTGTGTGATTTGCATATTAGGGTAACTGTAGTCTTGTAAAAGGAGTTTGGCAATGTTCCTTCTGTTTCTATTGTGTGGAAGAGTTTGAGAAGTATTGGAATTAGCTATTCTTTGAAAGTCCAGTATAATTCTGCACTGAAATCATCTGGTCATGGGCTTTTTTTGGTTGGGAGAATTTCTATGAATGCTTCTATTTCTTTAGGTGTTGTGGGTCTATTACTGATGGGTGAAAGTCCCTGTGGGGTCATAAACAATGTGTAAAGCTTGGTAATTGGGCACCTCATTGTAATTCTCAAGGAAGCTCATGGAAGCAATTTGCTAGATAGTTAATTCTTAGCAGAGTATAAAACATCTTAAGGAATAATATCTAAGAAGATTCTTCTGAAGGTTCAAGATATTGGGATAGTAAATTTTTGGTAGAGGGAAAGCCCAATACCATACTTAGAGGCAAGAATAAGAACAATGCCAAAGAGAAAATATAACTCAGGGAGGCACTATGCAAAGAGTGAGTAATTGAGTCTGAACAGACAGAGATAACATCAACAGGATGCCAGGCAAGAGTTGAGACAGGATCATCCCCCTAGCAACTTTTAGATGAAAAGATATACCTCTGAGCTCATAAATGATTTGCCCACCACAAATTATGGTTCAACAGTCCAGAAATTCGATTCAATGTTTTTAGCTCAATTCCTTCAATATTTCTTGAATCGCTTTCATTCTCTAACATCATTCTCCTCTCATAGTACCTTCTCCTTTGTCCAGATAACTTTGCATTGACTGTGAGTGCCTTCTGGGGCTATTCTAGTCCATTAGGTTGCTGTTTAATGCTGGACAGATAACTTTGCAAGGCCCGCAAGCTTCAGGACATCCACCATTGCTTCCTGTACTCTTTTTCTCCTTCCTTCTCCAGCATCACAGTCTGGGGACAGCACAGAGGCGGTGGCTGACTGGGGACAGGGTGAGGCCCATTCTGAACTTCAGGCTCAGCTTCTCATTGACTGGGGCCTTGAAGGTAAAGTTTTGCAAAAGAGCAGTGAAGAAAATGAGCAGCTCAGACCTGGCCAATTGCTCTCCCAGGCAAGCTCTCTTTCCTGTGAGACAAAAACAGAAGTTGAGTCACTTTCTCAGCTGATTCTAGTGCATGGAGGGACTGATGTCCTCAACTTCCTACTGTAAATAATGAGCTGACCATGGGCTTTGTGTCCAGCTGATTATGTCTAACACCTTCCTGATTTGGCCAATATAGCCCCATTCAAGGTAGTATTTCCTAATCTTGACCCAACAATATGTCCCAGACTTGTGTTTTAATATTGCTATTTTCCCAGGTGTCCTGGTTCCTTGCATTGACTAATGTTAAGGAAAGACTTAGACAAGAGGTATTCTCACAACTCTGGAAGCCATTCTCTAGGTCACCTCACACTGTATACACAAGAGCTTGGTGTATTTATCAAATTATGTGTATAGACACATGTATTTACATGTTAGTCTCTCTAGTGAATTTCTGGGTTCACACCATTTTTCTTCGATAGCCCAGGAGAACCCTAGCATGCCACTGTTCTCACACTCAGTGAACATTCTAACCATGTATCCCAACAGCACTGCAGATTTCTGCACAGTCTCTAATCCATCTTTAATCCCATATTTATATAGATGTGTTTGTGCATATGTGTGCCTATTTGTATGTACACATGTGTGCACATGTGTATAGAAGTTAGTGGTCAGCTATGGGTGTTTATCCTCAAGTGCCATCCACTTTATTTATTTATGTATTTATGTATGTATTTATTTTGGAGACAATTTCCCTGCCTACCAGGAAATGAATGCTAGAGTCCTCTTGTCTCTGGCCATTTAGCAGAAGGAATAAAACATATGCTGACATACTCAGCTCTCTGTGAGGCTTCTTGGAATCAAATCAGGACATTATGCTCATAAGACAAAGAATTTACCAGCTGAGTTACCATGTCAGGAACTTTAAGTAACTTGCTACTTGCTTACTTTATTTCTAAATAATACATGTTGAGTAAAAATAAAATAAAAGAAAAAGAGCAATAGTGTATAATCCAAAGCCTCAAAATAGCTGTGCAAACTAAATAGAAATTTACTGAGATGTACAGACTGGTTATGGGCAAATGCTTTTTTGGGTTGGCATTGATTTTTATTTTTTTTCCACTCTCCAACTTGTCAAGACCATCTTGGCATGATAAGTCACTGTGAATCACAGTAATAGTAGTAGCACATGCTGTGTACAAAGTCTGATTGTTTTGCTTTATTACCTCTTTTCCTTTCATTTCCTATCCTTTTCTCTTTACATGCCCTCCCCTCCTCACTTATTGAGTCTCTCTCTTTCTCTTCCTAGAACTACTGAGTCTGGGGTCTTGCATATTCTAGAAAGCATACTTTTTCTGAGGTACACCTCTGTTTATATAGCTGTTAACTATTTCATTTGAGACAGGATCTCTCTAGTTTTCCCAGGATATACTCTCCTCACCATTGCATTTCAAATCAAGTCCATTTGCCTGGAAGAGTGTATCCCTCATCCTAACTTGGGAATCTGAAAAATCTTATGAAGTTTTCACATGTCACCTTAGTAAAGAGTCTGCATATATAGGTCTCCATTCTTAGTGTTTTGAGAAAAAAACTGAGGCAGACTCAAATACCCAGGAAAGTCAAGGCAGAGTGAAAAATAGGGTGGGTCTTAAGCAGTGCCAAGGCCAGGGAATGCTAGACTGCAACCAAACATAAAATGAAGTCACCTTGGGCCATCTGGAGAAGTTTTCATTAAAGCTCAGGATTATGGGATAAGAGGAGGGAATGGCTGGGTGGAACTCTGAACTCTGTCCTCTCATTGCAACTCACCCATTGAGAAAGGCAGAAAGGATTCTCTCTTCTTAAACTGTCCATTCTCCAAAAAATGCTCTGGATTGAAGGTTTCTGGGGTGGCCCACTCTTTGGGGTCACTGTGTAGTGCAGTCAGGTTGGTTAGAATCATGGTTCCCTAGAAATGGCAGCAAAGAGTCAAGGCTTGAAATATAGAACAGACCTGCAAGGAGGTAACGGTAGATAGTTCTTTAGCTCTCATGCATGACTCTCCCCACTTAGTACCTTCTCCTTTGTCCAGATAACTTTGTATTGACTGTGAGTGCCTACGGGGTCTATTCTAGTCCATTAGGTTGCTGTTTAATGCTGGACACAAGTCTATAGGAAGACGTCTGTACCGGTCTATGCAAAGAGATGTTAGCATCCAAAGGAGAATAAAGAGGCAGGCAAGAATAAAGACCAAAATCAGCCTCCTCCTACCTTAAGGACCTGGGCAGGTCTATGAAGGGAAATGATGAGCCTTCCATCTCTGCTTTTTCCATTTATAGCCCTCATTTTGGAGGACTCTGATCCCATTCCTCAGGGTTAGGAGCACATCAAGAAAGCAGAGTAACCAATCCCAGTTCATCGAGCTCTTTGGAACCGTTGCACACTCTCAAGTATGTGCCTTTACCACACACTGGATCGTATATCCTATTAGGGACTTTATCCATCCTTCCTATTTCTCTTGACTTTGTCATGCCCATTCCTGATTCCCGAGAACAACCTTAGTGCAGGCTGCTCCTTGCTATCTCAGTCCCACATCTGCTGCACAGCTAACAGTGAAGTGTGCCATGAATGTGATGACTCTGTCACCTCCCATGAATTTCATTACACTCCTTAGTATGCTTTCATCATCTTATGCTAGTATGGACATAGTTCCAGAGTTAATGGAGAAATGGTAGCAGAATTTCCTTGACTGTGGATAGGACTCTCCCATAAGCTGACAACCTGGATGGAATAAAAAGGGTGGAAATGGGGATAAAAAGTCCCCATTGTAGGGTTTCTCTCTGGTTCCTAGCCCCCATGATGTGATCTGATTGGCACTTTCACCCCTTCTTGTCATGCTACTTTGAAACCTTGTGTATTTTGTCACAACAAAGAAAATTTTGAGATCTTATAATCCATGGGGAAAAGAAAAAGAGAAGAAACTATAACTGTTTTGGGGCATGCAGGGTATAAGATTCAGGAAACGCTGTGCAGAGATCTTGAGAGCACTGGGAGATGTGATGGGGATTCCCTCTGTAAAGAGAGGGTATTTAACAGGGACTCATTGAGAGAAATCAGAGGAGATCCTTTAAATTTCAAAACACTACAATTCCCATGAGGAAGCATGGGTTGGTCAGCATGATCAGAACATGTTTGCTCCTGGATTCCCCATTCTATTTAATAGTAGAGAGATTTTATACAAACCTAATTTCCATATGCCTCAACTTTCTAATCTCAAAAATGAGATGGAGAGTTATTCTGAAAAGTTCATAAGATATTTTGAACATTAGAGTCAACAGCACACCAATATCACTTAGTAAATATTGGTGCTCTGTCCCTTTCAAACACCAAATATTTGGAAAGGTTTCCCTCATGAGACACAAATCATTTGTATGTAAGTTATAAGCCTGCGGTTCACTGTTTTAGAAACAACAGTCTCACTGTTACGGTAGCACAGGGGCCTCAAGTTTCGTTCTCACTTCTAACTCAGTGCTTCAAGGCCTGTGTAGCAGCATTTTCTAGCCCGAGCCTGCAGGCCCTTGGTCTTGAGAGCTGCTCTCTCAGGTATCATCTAGTAGAGGACTGCTGACTGTTGTCAGCCCACATTAGCACGGGAGGATGCTAGGATGTCTTTAGCAAACAAAGCCAGGCTTGGCCTAAACATGGGCAAGGAGTCTCCTTTCCCCACTGTAAATGTAGGTATCTGTTTAGCTGCATGGAGGAAAACTAGTATTTTAGCAGGCATACTATCTTTCTGCCCAATTTAAATGATCTCTTGAGGAAGGAATATATGTCATTGTATGTTAGGTTCTTAAGATGAGGTCAAAAATAGATATGCGAGGTTGGGAGAGCATAGTTACCTCTGGCAAGTGGAATCCATTCAAACTGGTGTCCTTTGACACTTCCCTGGGAACATTCAAGGGGACAATGTTGCCCATTCTCTGCACCTCATGGATGACAGCATTGGTGTAGGGCATGGACTCTCAGTCGGCCAGGCTTGCCTGTCTCTTCTGGCCAATCACTCTGTCAATCTCAGCCTGTACTTTTTCTGAAGGAAAACATATGGTCCTATTAATTTTCAAATTTAGTTATTCCTCATAACAATATAGAAGTTGTCTTGCTTTTATTTCATTCTGGTGTCCTAGCTGTAAAGACATTTTATTAACCTTTTAAAAGATTGATTTAAAGGACAAATCAACAATTTAGGGATTTTTCTGTGAGCCTACAACATAAACCTAACTTTCCCAAACTGAATAGCTGTGGTCAGCATGGCTAACCTTAGCTCAGTACCTAGTCTGGTATAAGTAAGTTCCTTTCCCAAAGAGCATGACAAACAATTCACATTCATGTTTCACAGTCCTAGAGCCTGAGGATGCTTAATTCAGGGCACCAAGATGTTTCTTATCTGGTAGGAACAATTTTCTGTCTCATAGATTAGAAAGTTTCACTGAGTTCTCATCTCAAAGGGAAAAATAAGGCTCTCTAATACTTCTTTCTAAAAAGATAATGCTTTTTAGGACAGTATATTTCTGTCAGAGGAGGGTGTCTCATGACACAAGAGTGGAGGTCAGAGGACAGCTGGGGGAGATGTTTTTCTTATCCTACCATGTGGGTTTTGGGAACTGCACTCATGACAGTGGTGAAGTAGCAAGATCCTTTACCTCTTGTGCTGTCTCTCTGGTTCTCTGCTACTTCTTTCAAAGGCAATTATTGCCTTCATAGGACCAATCACCTCCAAACACCATTCCACTGGTAATTAAGTGCAACAAGTGGATTCATAGAGAACACATGAACATTCAGATCACAGCACATGTAGGCTCTCATTTCTCAAGGAGATATATCAGCATGGGCAGTGGATGGCAAGAATTTGGTGCACAACATTGGTTATGAAATCCTTAAGATTTCAGTTTCCACATGTGATTAGTGAGAATAACTGAGCCTTATCTTAAGGATTTCTTGAAATATACATGAACAGATAGAAGGATAATAATAAATGATAATGGTTGTTATCTCTCTTCTAGTATGCTCATAGAGATTAACCAGTTATCCAGCTAAAAACTATGTCTCCTGGATTGTTTTGTCTGTCAATGACCATGACTAAGTTCTGCCAAGTAAAATACAGCCAGCCAGCCATGGTGACTCATGCTCTAAATTCCAGGCCTAGGAAGGTAGAGACAGACAGATTTCTGAGTTCAAGGACAGGTTGGTTTACCGAATTAATTCCAGGATAACCTAGGTTACACCAAGAAACACTGTCTTGAAAAATCCAAAACAAAGGAAAACAATAATTGCAAAGAACATACATTTTATCTTTGGAACAAGTCCCCTTTAAACAGCATCTGCTTCTTTCCTTTTCCTTTTCCCTTTCAGGGGAAAAAGTCCTTAGGAGGATAGGGAGAGCTAAGACTCACTCTAGTTTCAACTCAGCAACAATTTGAAGGGAGTTTGTAACAACAAGCCCAATACAAAATCCATTTTAGAGATTTCTACCCAGAGAGAAATGCATGTGTATCACTTGCATTATTTTCTCTATAAAAAATAATTGGGAGTAAAATACATTTAACAGAAAACTTGTCACAATAACACCTTTGGGGTTATGTTCTTCATTTGTAACCACCAAATAACCTCAAATTTGCAACAGTCCTGCCTCAGACTCTAAAATATTTTGACTAATTCATGTGCCATGAATCACAACTCTTGTTAGCAATTTTAATTTTATAGTTTAATAGTGTTAAGTGTGTTCATATTGTTGTACAAGCAATGGCCAGAACCTTTTCCATCTTGTAAAACTGAAATTCTGGGACATTAAGAAATTTCTGGTTCTCCCATCTTCTATTCAGCAATCTTTGTGTAGAGATTTAACTATTTGACATATCTCATTTGAGTTTGATAGGACAGTCATGTGATTTTGTGATTAGTTATATAACTTAGCACATATCCTGAGAGTTCTTGCATGGCTTGGAACCATCAGAACTTCTTTTCTCCCACCAGAAGAGCTGCTGTAGCTCATGTATCTATTTATGGTTAGTCTAGCTGGTACTAGCTCTTGAATATTATACATATTTCAAAAGCAATGTGTACAATTTTCATGTAAATCTATTGGTCTTTTGTGATATTTCGAAGCTGTTATTCTAGAGGTCAAGTATGTATTCTAAGTCAGTAACTTTAAAAATTAAGAAGATTATTCTCCAGACACATACATATTTTCATTGAAACTGAAGACACATATACATAAATACAGGTTTATATATGCATTTTGAATTAAATAGAAAACTAATTGGAGATGGAGAATAGTTTAAGTAGTAAAGTGATTGCCATGTAATCAAGAGGACCCGAGTCTTATAATTCATTTAAAAAAATGGGTATGTGACATGAACTTCTAATTCCAAGCCACCAGGGAGGTGGTGGAAGACAGATCCCTGTGAGTTAGTGGCCACGCAGTGTAGCCTATTTGAAAAGTTCCCGGTGCATGAGAGACTCTGTCTCAAAAAGTGGATGGTTTCTGATGAATAATGCTAGCAGATGTTTGCAGCTATGCTATGGCTTACACATGTGCACGCACGCACACACACACACACACACACACATACACACACACACACACACACACACACGCACACACAGGTAGTTCTTTAAACAAATACTTCTCTACCTTTTGGGAAGCACACTGATTTTCATCTTAAGGCAAAAATAGTTGGCCAGTACTTACTAAATTAATTTTGTACCTCATGAATAAACTGTTACCAACAATTTGAAATCACAAAACAAACAAGGAAAAACTGTTTTATGACAAGAAAAATGTACCTATCCTCAAATAATTAAACTTTTCTATAATCTGAAGGAATATTCATAATAGCATGGACCACTCTCCCTGATGAGTGTAGTCAGTGATGACAGAAACAATGCATCCAGCAGAGACATGGAAGAGTATCTGGTTGTCTCTGGAGAAAAAAAATAAAAACATCAATTCTCCAGTTATCAAACACATGAAGGGATTTGAAAAGACTTCAGGAGGTAGTACCTAAGAAGATTCTTCTAGAATGGGTAAAAACTGTGATAGAACACTTGATATCATGTCTTACAGGCAAGAATTAGAAGAATAAGGGCAGGGCCAAGAAAGTAAGAGTGTAAGAAGGGCACCACCCAGGGTGGGCAGGGTTGAGGCTGAAAAGGTAGAAAGGTGACATCACAGTGCATTGAACACCAGAACAGAGTTTGGACAGAATTCAGCTATGGCACTTCTTCCCACTCCAACATATTCTTTTCTGGTGCCATCTAAGCCATGGCTTCCAGAATTCTGCTTTGTCCAGGGAGGTCACCACATCTCACCTTGGATTTCTGGGTAGACCGCCATGTAGAGCAGAGCCCAGCGCAGGGTGGTGGATGTTGTCTCTGTTCCAGCAAAGAAGAGGTCCAGAGTGGTGCTGATGAGGTTTTCTTCATTGAAACTTGTAGTCTTCTGTGCGTTCTGGAAAATATAGTGTGCATTTGTTTAATCAGAAGATTCATGTTTATCTCTATACCTGCTTTCTGACGCTAGGGAACACATATGAAGCAGGTATTTAAAGTGATTTCTCCTTGACCTCCTCAGCAATCAGCTTTATCAAGAGCAATATTGTGTCCCTAGGGCAAAGAGAGTGACACTGATACACAAGGTCTTCACTCTGTGGTATGAGTTCAATAGGACTCATTAGAAATGATATTACTATAATATCCTTAGAAAACATTTCCTGCTATACATGCTGGAGGCTGATCAAAAGTTTCTGGTATTCAGGTATATTAACAGCAGGACAACTATTTTCTTCTATGTTTTTGGAAAAGCTTTTAGTAGGATGGTCACAGAACAGAATAAACACATACACACACACACACACACACACACACACACACACACACACACACACACACACACACACATATTTGGCTTCCAGTATCTGCCACATCACTAAGTCACTCTCTGATATAAGAGGTTCACATCACATTTATCTGCTTCAGTTTATAAAAAGATAACAATATACATATTTTAACATGCCATATCAACTGTAGGAGATACAGCAGGCACATATCAAATACTGTGCAAACATTTTTGCTGATCTCAGAAAGAATCAAGTGAATTATTTGTGTTTATTGATTCTTTGATCTTCCCTTTAATCTTTAATAGGCAAAACCGTGATAATTCTATCAATTATTCTTTGGGATATAATTCTATCTTTAATAACTTCCTGTAGAATCATCATTCTTTATACTGCTCATAATGTTGATAGTCTCACACCTGCACTCTGTAGTCAATAATTTGACCTTTTTCTGCGAATAAAATGTTGCTTCAACTGATACTATACCAGAAGGATGAAATGTGCTAGAATGAGGGAAAAATTATACTATTGGGTCCCTGTGTAGAGAAGGAATCCAAAAGTTACTGTGTCAAAACTCATAGATAGGATACAGTGATGTGTATTTGCCAGAGCTCTATTAAGGCCAGAGCATTAAAACTAGTGTTATAGTTTGAATTTAAACTGATTTTAAACAGGCTCAAGTTTTAAATATTTGGTTCCTAGCTGCTGAGACAATTTTAGGATGTTCTGGCACATTAGCAGGTGCTGCTCAGTTGGAGGAAGTCAGTCACAAGAAGTGGGATTCTTGTGGTGTTATCAATGCCCTGGGTCCTGGCTATTTTCTGCTCTCTGATCTTCCATTACACAAACAGGCCTCACCATCTCCTATACCCATTTATTCTCTTCCATGATGGACCAATACCCCTTGAAATTGTCTGAGAAAATAAACCTCCAGCCTCTTAAATTTTTTCTGCCTGTTATAGAAACAAGATTCAAAAGTGTTATATACATTCATTCAGCTGCTTTCTGTCTGTTTGAATATGGTTGGATGGTGTTTATAAAACATCATGGGAAGGCAGATGCCCCCCCCAGACCTTATAAGTTATCTCTAACATTCAGTTGAACTTTACCTGTGTCTTGTAGTTGAGACTGAGAGAGAGTAAGTAATTGGCCTTAGAACAACTCATCAAAAACGCTAATGTTTAATTGCTATTTTCACTTTGTATATAATTCCTTCATAAGTATAGCGTAAAAGGCAAGGAGGCATTAAAGGGAAGTATCTGCCATTTACAGGCAGTGAACCCTTTATTTCTAATAATGCTCCAGATTAAATATTACTACTAATTTTTATTCACACGAGGTATGTGAAACATTGACCTACAAAGATGTTTATATGTTCATTTTTGAAACCAACACATGCTACTTGATGACCTAAAATATGTTTTGTAGATTTGATTAATTTGAGAGGGGACAATTATCTTGAACTATCCTTATGAGAAGGTGTTTGAGTGTCACAAGCAAATAGATCAGAGGGAAAGAGATGCTAAAGATTGGGAATTGAAGACAGAAGAAGAAACAAAAGCAAAGATATCATTGCCCTAATAGTCAGGAGTGGTGGTGCTCATCTTTAATCCCAGAACTCAAGAGGAAGAGGCAGGAGGATCTCTGTGAGGTTAAGGCCAGCCTGATCTACATACAGATCGAGATTCAGGACTGTCATGGCAACAAAAAATAACTTTTCTTGAAAGTCAATCAATCAATCAAACAAACAAACATAAATGCTATCAGCTCTAAGAGCTTGGAAAGAAAAGGTCATATAATTTCCATAGTCTTTAAAAGAACCTTATGTGGCCAACACGAAGAAAAGTGAGAGAATAAAGCTGTGTCATGTTAAAGCACTAACTTTGTGGTAGCCTGCTGCATGATCACTTGAAAACTATTAAACCACTCCATTGTCTTTAAGAAGAAGATACAGGGGAATCTTTCCCACCTTTGTTATTTCCATGAGGAAAGCATCAATGAAGTCTCTTGGCTCATCAGGATTCCAGTCTCTCCGATGATTGTCAATCATAGAAGAAACAAACAATTTCAATTTTTCCCAGTTTCTGAAAACTGTTTGGTGTGATCCAGGAAGATGTTTCATTATCCATGGGAAAATATTATAGAGCTGATTGGGAAAAACAAGACAGTCAATGGGACACCATGTTGCCACTTTACAATGCTTACACCTATAGTATTGTCTTTCCCTTTGTTTCTTACTATGAAATTGTAGGGCCATCTTTTCTCTTCCCTCTCACCTACCTCCAAAACATTTCAACTCTGATGTGTAAAGTGTATTCAGCTTCAGAACACATCTTTCTAGCCTAGCTGCCTGTTACCTGCTACACAACACCACCTATTTCTGGATAGGTTTGGACAGACAGCATTCAACACTTTTATCAATTATACTATCAATGCCATTACAAATTATTGTTCATGCTGTTTTCAGAAAGAATATTTATTAATGTAATCATATTCCTGACCCTGTGACTTTCAATATTCAGGGATTGTCCATAGACTCAAATTTAGAGATAGTACTATTTACATGTAAGTCCTACAGAGATGGAACCTCCCTCCAGATCTTCATGATTGTCCCAGTTTCTCTAGGCACTCCATACACAGCAGCCTCTGTGATCACACTGAAGGCATTTCTGTGTTAGACCCTGGTAGGAGCTATTCATTATGCCTAAAAATGGCCCTGAAGTTGTTGCAACCCGGTCCCTCACTTCATGAAGGCACTGCTCAAGTCTCCTTGGAGATCCCTTACGTGATTGTTCTTAAAGTGACAGACATTTATTCACCTTCCTAATTTTCTGTCATGACTTATTTTCCTTTTGGGAAATTTCCAGTAACCTGTATTGTGCAGGTAACTGTACATTCTGGTGTTCTCACCATGATTTAGTCCCCTTATGGTAAGACTTTAATCTTTGCTGAAGTAAAGCTAATTAATGGTGGGTGATGTTTCAATAAAATTTATAGTGAACAGAAAGCATAACACTGTTGAAGGGAGGCCACTTGTCCCTGGCTACTCAGCCCTGAAAGAATCACATAGAAACTATATTATTTAAATCACTGCTTAGCCCAGTAGCTCTAACTTCTTATTGGCTAACTCTTACATATTAATTTAACCCATTCTTTTAAATGTGTATTGCAAAATGGCAGTGGATTACAGGGTAAAGTTCCATTCGTCTCTGGCAGGGCTAAATGGCTTCTCTCCCACTCTGCCCTTCTTCCTCCCAGCATTCAGTTTAGTTTTCCCTGCTTACATAAGTTCTACCCTATCAGGCCAAGCCAGTTTCTTTATTCACCAATGGTATTTACAGCACACAGAGGGCAATCCCACATCATAACACGATGTAAAATCAACAAGACAGAAAACGAGGCAAACATGAGTGTGGTTGTTTTTACCTCTGCTGCCCCCTACTTATAATGAATTGTAGCAGTTATAATAATGATATTAACAATGCTAATATTACTGAAAATAGTGTTGATAATACACAGTGTGCTTACTGGGTCTCCCTGTATCCAAGCACTGAACAGCATGAGATACTGAAAGCATTCCACGGATGTCTGTTGGACTACTCTCTATCTTTGCTTAGACATCTCTGTGCCTGCTTGCAGACAGCATATTGCATCATTTTATACGTAGAAGATCATGGTGAAAAATCAGAGAACTTTTGCAGCTGTGCCTGATGCAATCAGTCATTCCAAGAATGTTTATTATCACTCTCAGTCATATTTTTCTCCCTTCTAAGATTTTATTCCTTTTGATACCCACACCTAGAAGTGAGTCTGGACAACTCTAACTTCCTTTACTCACCTTACTGGAAGCAAATAATGGAACTGCTGGGCTTGGACTACCACAACTGTGAGTTAAACATAGAATATACAATAGTATAGGCAATAGGTACAACTGCTTTCATTCTTCATGCCTATTTCATACCTATAAGTCATGCTAATTAATTGCTCAGTTTTTAGTGAGGGAAGCCCTGAAATTAAGGGAAAATGGCTGTGGGGATAAGTGAAAATATATCCACTTTGGACTGCATTATAGAGAAGTCGATGCATAAAAATAGAAAGTCTTAGTGAGAAAATGAGCTTTTGAAGAACCAGTATTTGTGCTTCAGATTCATTCTTTCTGGAAGCATTATGTACCCAAGTATGGTAAAGTCAAAACATCCACAACTGCTCTCTGCACACACTCCAGAAGAGTGTGCAAGAAAGCACACAGTGTGGCACAGAAACACAAGAAATATGGAAATACGAGCCAGGTGGATGCCATTAAAAATCAAGAACTCCTGAATTAATGCATTCACAGGTACTGAAACAAGTACAATACTGCATAAAAACTGCAAAAGTATTCTAGTAAAACTCATCAGTGTCTTGGAGCATATATGCAAGCAGATGGTTTCAAAAAAGGAACTGGAGAAGAAAGTCAACAATAGAAAGGGGAAAGTCAAGGAGAAAATCAGCAATGTGGTTGAAAATATCAGCAAAATGGAAAACACGTGCAGCAAGGAAAATGAGGTTTTGATAAAAAGTGGAAATGTTGAAAATGAATAGTTTAAGTTTTCAACAAAACACAGTAAAAACCATTAGCAACAGACTGAACTATAGAGAAGACTATCTATGAGGAACGTAGCCCAATGTTGAGGACACACTTCATTCAACTATCCATTAAGAAATAATTTCCATTATCTGAAAGATACCAGCATTCCCATAGGCATGTCATAGGCCAATATAAATATCAAAATAGTTCAAATAAATGATAGAAGTGTTTTGTATATATTAAGATCCTTAAATTGGCAAAAACATCAAAGTCAGGAGGAGGACTTGACAGATATTTTGATCAAATTCAATATTTCAAATGTTACATATTAGCTACAAAATTCTACTCTCAATACCCTTGAAAGACATGCAAAGAAGAGTGCTTACCTGACACATCATTGATGTCTCCAAACACGTGGCCTCATCCAGTAGCTTCAGCATCTCCTGAAACTGACTGTCATGGTACTCAAAGTGCTCCCCGAAGGTGATAGAGCAAATGATATTGGAAACTGCATTGTTGATACTGAAGTGAGGGTTGAAAGGCTGTCCTGGGAGTGGGAGAGGGAGGAATGAGTCCTTCAAATTATTCATTTGTTTCTATTTCCTATACTAAATTAACTTGATATGACAGAGGAACACACATTGCAGAGAACCATGGAAGAGGCTCTGATCAGAGCATACTACATAAGGACTGATGTGCTCCAGGGACTCTGCTAATACATGGGAAGCCCAACTGATGACCATGCCTTAGGTGCAGCAGTGTGTCTAATGACCATCTGTGTGCTTACTGAAAGAATTCCAAGGGCAAGGTCATGGCTAATGTTCACTGCCTAATCCTCAGTTCAAAGCACAGTGCAACACCCAGGGCGAGCACATAGACATTTAGGGAAAACATGTTCAATGAATGAGAGGGCCACTGCCTCCCACACCTGCCATGTGGAATGCCCACCTTCCTCCTCTTTTATGGCCTCCACAAGGTGTTGGGCCTCCTCCTGTATGCGCTGTTCTAAGCTCTTCTTTCCCAACCCAAAATTCCTCAGGGTCATCAGAGTGAATCTTCTTTGCTCCTTCCATGTCTGGCCACTGGAGAAGAGCACTCCTGGAAAGAAGACATTCAGAGTTATGACACTGAAATTCTGTTCTAAAATATCCTCATGAACTTGCTGACATATGCAATGGAAAAAGAAAATGGCCAATGAACGATTTTGTAACTGTCTATAGAGGATAACCCAAAGCAAAAAGCACGGTGGCTAGAGTCCTGGTGATTTGCAACATCACACACTAATACTTCTTACGTATTGTGTAATCTACTCTTTAAAGAACTCTGCATGTTTATAACCAACCAGCAACAAGTACATTCCCACTGCTGCAAAGAAAGGAGGAATACATAAAAAAATTAAACTTTTCAAGGGAGCACAATTGTTTGACACTCAGGTGTTCAAATTCACATCACCTTGTTTCCAAGACTGACCCAAAAGTCCACCTAGTTATGTTAAGTTGAATAACAGGAATGGACTAAAGGATAACACAAAGCACATAAATTAATGAGGTATGGAAGGCTCTATTAGAAAATTTTTATTCAATACAAGCTTTAAAAGATGAAAAAAATAATCAATATGGTAAGAAGCATCAGTATTCCACACAGAAAGAACAAAAGGCAAACATTCCAGTCTGTTCAGCATCTACTACCTATTTCATGGCACATGCAATATCATGTGCAAATCAATTTCTATCTTTTCCAGAAATCATCTGCTCTTTAAACATAAGCCCTAGTCTCTCTAGTTCCCACACATCATCAGGCAGCTGTTTCTATATCGTCAGCCTGCTCGTTCAGGAATTCAGATACTTCCTTCCTGAAAATTTTGCCAATAGCACCTGGGATCCTGTCATTCCAGAGTTTCAACTCAATTCATTGTCAGAAATTTCCCACAACTTTTGCCAGCTTGTTTCTTCTGCCAACTTTTGAAACTGGAATTATTACAAATTTGTCTACCTCTCTGCTTGTTGCATATTTAGGACATCTTATCATTTCTACAATTTAAATATCCCCTGTTGTCAGTTACAGGTGTACACTCCAGATCCATGTATATGACTAATTGCCTTTGCAAGTTACCAGCATTTAGACTCAGCACACCTGGGACAGCTAATATTATTGATATTTCTGAAACTGCCAAAAGAAGCTAGCACCATTAAAATACCTTGTCACCTGTCATTTTTCCTCTTTGTGTTACCCATTCCTGTTGAAGCCATTTCCTTGGCAGTCCTGCATGAGATTCATTCTCTTGCCAGCCCTCTAGGTTATTATGTCATATGGTTTTTCTCTTGAATGACTTCAGTCCATGTGTCTTCAATGTCACCATCATGGTGTAATCAGCTGTCCTTTTTTGAGTAAATTTTCAAAGCCTCACCTTCTTTAACCTACAATGATATTTTCAAGCTGTTTTCTACCTGTGAGCCTAGACGAGCCTCAGAATGTGCAGTGTGTGATCACCACTACTCAGAATCACTCTTGCTGTTAGGATGCAAACCAAGACCTTGGCTCTTCCTAGGCAAGGTAATCAGTTTGTACCCAGTTAGTTATTCGTTACTTACTATGCTTGCCACACTGGACATCTTTCAGTTTCATGAGACCCTAGTCTTTCTTCTTATTTCATGGGTATTCTGTTCCTTTTGACTATATTTCAATGTTAATAAATTAGTGTCCTTACTTACAGAATTTATCCCTGAATAAGAGTAGAACTTTGATACTACTGAAAAATGCCCTGTCCCCTTAACATTGTAATTCTGTGGGCTTTTAATTAGCTAATTGGCTCAGCGTTTTTCATTTAATTGAGTATATGTCATGTAAAGATGAAGATTTTATCTATTATATGCACTATGAATCACTTATGCTTAGCACTGTCCTCCCTTCAACAGACAACATAGTTATTTTTGTACAGTTAATGATTGGTTGCCTCAAGGAATATTAGGAAATGTCTAAAACTGACACTTTGATATGTCAATACACTTGAAGTTCTGCTTTCAATTTGAAATTGGCAACCTGATATAATGACAATATTGAGTATTCATGCTATTCTAGTCTAACCCTGTCTAGAAGGCTGGAGATGCTTGTGGTGCATGACATTAATAATGGAGTATAAGAAACCATAAAAAGCAGAGCAGCAGCAGGAAAAGGCTGACTTACACCTGTTTTCCTAGGACAGAGTGTGGGCATGTGAAAAGGGAAGGAAGAACACAGTGTGTCTGGCTGTGGCTGGATGCTGTGATTCCTTCTCACCAACACATTTAGATTTAATTTTTTTCAATGTCTATTAGGGATGACACCGTTAAGTCCTCTGATGGGTGCTTTCATTTAGGAAATATGGCATCCCTCGTCCTTTAAACATGGCAATTCATGATGGAACTGGTTTATGGGAGTGTTGGAAAGTTAGATACAGGTATGTTTAACACATCATAAGCACTATAATACACACTCTGTGTTGCTCAATAAACTTACCATTGTTCTTAGAGATATGTTCTCGGATAGGACTGACAGGGCGTTTCAAAATGTCTTGTTCCATGTGAGTAAAGACTTTTTTGATTAAGGGGAGTCCAGCTATGACCACAGAAGTTACGTTACCAAAATTCAGGCTAAAAATGTTCCCATATTTCTTCACAAACTGAAAAATATAACAAGAGTTATAGTTAAGTGTGCCTACATTTGTGTATCCAGGGATGGCAGGCAAGTGTGTATCTAATGGGACTCATGTTGAGAGGTTTCTGTGAATGGGGAGATGTACTATTATCTGTAGAAATGTTTCTGAAGTTGTGGTTTCTTCTACTGCACTAAACTAAAATACAAATAGTTAATTAATATGTTTGTATGAATTGACTATGCATCTACCACATGTCAACCAAAGGAAAGCATGAGGATATTAGTTTCAACAAAGAAACAAAATCGCTGATCTGAAGCATCCCAAAATCTAATGAAAGGAGAACATGTGACACATTTGACCTGACAAAGGTCAAGGAGGGTGCGTTTAGGTTTGATGTTGGTGCAATTATATGGGCTTCCTAGTAGATCAAAGTGATCCAGCAGAAAATAATGGGCATACTGAACACATGTTAGACATGGGATGTACTTGTGTGATGAATGGGACAAACACTAAGGGAACTCTTTGAATCTGTATATGGAAGAGGTTCCTTAGTGTGATAAGAATGTTCTTGATTTCTTTTTCCTTTCACCAAACTTGAACTAATTTCAGGATTAGAAATTTCTTCTTAAGTCTATCATTCCTATATCTAGCCAACATGAACCAAATGAACATCAATTTCTTCCTAGACTAACTCATGAAGATGAAAGTGTTTCAAAGACATTAAAGGTTGTAACTTAAAAGTTTTGACTTTTGATGAGGCAGTGAAAAAAGAACATCAGCCCAGAGTGAGATTGAAATGCATGTGTACAAGGCTGATATAGCAACCATGGTATCCCTAGTAAATAACAATATCAAGCATCTATTTAGGCAAAGGAGAATGTACCTTTCCCAAACCTTACTGGATATGAACTATACAATAAAGGGCTGAGGATAGCAGTGGAGACATTTCTGTAGATCTGGAGTGATGTAATCATGTAGGGTCTATGGTTCACTACCTGGGCTCTTGAGGGAGGTGCTCTCTACCCACTCTCAGAATCCTAGCTATAAAAGAGTAGAAATTACTGCCCCCTTAATGAGTTCTATGGGGAAGGATGAGAATGGCACTGTGAGAAGCCCTCTGTTTAGTTCTAGGCACCCAACCATCAACTGCATCTCTGAGAAATGAATGAACTCTGTGTTCAAAGGCCTGGGGATACAAATGCATGATGAGAGCCAGGATAATAACTCACCAGTCACAGATAGCTGCACTCACTAAGTGGGTACTCAGTATGCTTTATGCTTTACTTCCTTCTTTATAACTGTTCAACCATAGTTAGAATTTTCATCATCTTTGTAAAGAGTAAATAAATTTCTAATGAAGGAATGTAGCCTAGGAAATGTCTCTTGCCTGGTGGACGGACTCTGCCAGATGTTATATACATCTGTAGAGAAATATGACCTTTGGATCTCTATGAAACTTAGAGTTTAGTGGCAGTATAGTGTGGACCATGAGGGTCTGAGTGACAGAGTTTAGGGGCACAAGAAGAGGGACTTGGAGAGAATGAGAGAAATGCATAAAACTCAAGGTGTTGAAAAGCTGGATGAGAATATGTGATCGTTACAAAGATGATTGTGTGTGTTCACAAATCTGCCCCCTGTTGATCCAGCTCTGCTTTTGTTATCCTGAGTCTTGCCAGTAGTACCAAACAGGAGGGTAAAATTCCGCCAGGTATCCGTGGTCTCCTTCCTTACTCTTACCTTTGCTGACTTGTGCCCTTTCTTATCAAAAACCTTGGACCTTTGTGGACCCTGTCAAAACAAATGTAGTGATTTGAGCTGATTCCAATATCTTGTACCCATATTATAGATTGAGCCATAAACTCTGTACTTCTTTAGTTCTTTATCCAGAGTCCTTGCTAACTTCATTGGGTTGTAGCACAATAGGTCTTGTCTGGTCCATAAGGCAGAGCCAACAAGTAAGTGTATGCCTTTTCTTTTAAGAGATGCCAGTAATAGATGTGTACAAATGAGGAAAAAGCTAAATTCATCTTCACCAGTGTGTGGGTGAATTTTTAGGCTGTATGAGAATTTATTGACTAAATTTATTAACTAAAATTTAATATCAACTATGAAGCTTTTGGAACAACATAAATAGTATAGATAAAGTGTCTCTTAACAAGTAATGTGTACCACATATATTCCCTCCTTGTACTGGAGAGGCATCCAGCATCTGAGACTAGGTACTAGGGTCAAGATTCTTTCCTCCTTCACAAGCTCTGTGCCCATGTATGTTTCTAGTTTAAAACAAGTGATTCAAAAATTTTATCTTGTTGCAATAAAAGTGAATATGGGCAGGTCCTGATCCTTATAGGATTTATCAGCTGTGCCAAGTCTGTCTGCCAATTAATGTAATAATGTATGGAATGACCCAGAAGGCCCTTGGGTATATGTCATAACGCAGGCAGAGCACAGTTTTTACTACACACTTAGTAAGCCATTTGAAAAATTAAAACAAAAGTGTTTTTTTTTTCTTAAAGATGGCTCAGAGGGTTAACACAGAGTTAAATTAAGAATAACAATAGGAAAACCAACAATGGATTAAAATAAAGAAACAGAATAAATCTATGGATATAAGAGACAAAGCTTGTTAACAGTAGTTTTTAGACTTTATAGAAGAGCACAGCATGCTTTGAAATTTCACAGTGTACATCTGTTCTTCACTATAATGCTGTGCATATGAACTAATTTAAGCACAACTATGTACACTCATTGGTACATTAACTCCTCTTCAGAGTAACACTCTAATTAACCATCTTCTCAGAGAGCCTTAGAGTTCAAAAAATGTGAAATGAATAGCCTAAGATGACATCTGCTATAGTCCTGTTAGAAACTGAGATGAAGACATAGTCATCTAAGGGAAATGTACTGGAACCAATTTTTAAATGGTGAGGTTATCAGCAAAATATATATAGTGTGTATGAAGTGAACTCCCTTGGTTTGAATCAAGAAGTTTGAAAGGGTTTTTCTAAGAAAGATGACTCATTGGGGCTCAAGACATTGGGTTGGGATGTATCTGACCTCCTTGAATCTGAATTCTGATTCTTACCATATGTGTTTTTTGGGAGAAAATTGGTGATCTTTTCTGTATCTATTTTCAAATCTACCAACCTTAGGTTCATTGTCATAAATAAACATGTCAACAGAACAAATAAAAAGTAATCATAACAATTGATAAATTGGGAGTCTATTTTAGTAACTGATAACATCAGTAGGTAAGTAGTCAGCAAGGATGTAGATAAACTAAGGTTCAGTGGAGTAGGAGGTCCTTCTGTTTATGCATTGCTTTCATTGGTTCATCAATAAAGAAACTACTTGGCCTGATAGAGCAGAACTTATGTTGGCAGAGAAGACAGAACTAAATTCTGTGAGGAAGAAAGCAGAGTCAGAGAGCCACCATGGAGCCACCAGGTCAAACATTCTAAATCTTTCCCAGTAAGCCACGACCTCGTGGTGATATACAGATTATTAGAAATGGGTTAAATGAAGATGTGAGAATTAGCCAATATGAAGCATAAAAAAAAATGGGCCAAGCAGTGTTTTAATGAATACAGTTTCTGTGTGATTATTTCAGGTGTATGATAGTCAGGTGGCTGGGATGACAACCAGCCTGTTCCTCCTGTTACAGTTTGGCACTCCAACATGGTAAACTAACTCCACATAAAACCTGAGAGGGCTTTAAAATAAATCCTAGACCCAAATATACAGTTTAACACAGCTTTTTGCTGTTTACTGGCAGGTGCCACAGAGACAATTTCCTCACTCAGCAGCCACAACAGGAAAAAAAGTGGCCAGTGCGACCTCTGACTCTTTTGGGAGACAGAGCATTTGGATGGGGTTTGTGAGCAGATTGCTGCAGCTTGCTTGATGGCAACATGGACCAACTTTGTGCCTGGAAGCGGGGCCATGTGCTTGGCTCTCAAAGGTGCAAGTGGCTCTACCATATCGGACTGGGCAGGGCAAACCCCCAGTACCTATATTTGACCTAGAATTGTCACAGCTTACATTCTTAAGCACTTACCGTTTTTAAGGAACAAAGAAAAAGTGTTCCTGGACAGTAAAGAATTACAAATTCACAATAGGACAGATTCAGACATAAGCGACCACTAAATGGGTCACAGTGTTGTATAAATGTACGTAGGCTTGGAGAGAAAAGATAGAGTATACAGAGTCATAAAATAAAGTTAATGCTTTAAAAAAAGGGTAAAGTCTTTAAAGAGACAGAGTACAGATAATCAATAGATTAAGGGGAATAAAGAAAAATAAGCCATATTAAAAAAAATCACAGAGAGTCTGGATTCTGTCTATTATTGTGTTTTCTTTGAATTTTTGACTGTGAGGGAGCTAAGAACAAAAACACATTTCATTGTATGGGATGCTAAGCTAAACCAGCATGTATATTATAAAGGTATCTTGACTTCAAAATTTGGGTCTAAGGATATGGTACTTTGGAAAAGAGGTTCTTCTTTTGTTTTCATAGAAGATGAGAACCTGTAGATTGCTTCTACACCAATATGGTTTCATGGAACAAGACCCCCTGAAAGGTTGCTGTAAACACCTCCAAAAAGAAAATGCTTCACTGACCGAGATAAACCTAGCATACAGGATACACCATAAAGGACATGATTAACATCACCCCCATACAGCACAAAGCAGTTTGAAGAGAAAAAACTAGGCCTATTTTCACAAATATTGTTTATAAATGTTCTTTTACATTTAAAGAGGAATATGACATAGATATGAATAATTTGCATTTGTGTGGATATTGCTTTATTGATAAAAATTTAAGGTCAATTTTGTTATATGTATATGTATTTCTGATCTTGATTAAGGTATTGTGATTGTGTAGCTCATTTAAAAATGTAATGTATAATTAAGAAATATAGTTTAATAGATAATCTCTATAATAGTCAAGTTTATAGTCACATTAGTTAGATTTTCTAGATGTGCATTTCAGATGGGTAGGTGTTCTTCATATCTTTCAAAGACTACGGAATATGGCATTTAAAATGTTTTAATAACTTAGGACTTTTCAGGACAATGAGACACTTCTGCTCCTGGCAGTACCAAGCTACCTAGAGAGGAAGATGGGCATCTAAGAGTCTCCTTAGCCATTTGGGTGAAAAACTGCTCTTGCCTAGAATGCTTCAATGGACATGCATGACCTGCAGAGAAATGACTGCTGAACTTGTCTAAAGGTGAGATGATCCTTTGGGGTTCCTGCTTCATAAAAGAGTCTGTGAGACATTCTGTAGGATACAGAAGAAAATCACTGAACTGTCTTTGAATTTTCCTGCTTCATGAAAAAGTCTGCTGGATACTATGGGCCTGTAGGCTGAAGATGGATGCCCCAACAATACAGAAAATCTTTGGGTAAATGTCCAGGCAGCGAGATGACTCTGTCAATTCTAGATTTTTGGAAGTTGTTTATAATGTACTTCCTGTTTACTTCAGTAATATTATATCCTTCTGGAATCTTTGATGGAGTTGAAGAATAGATAGATAGATAGTTATAGTTATAGTTTTCCTTTGTTATGCTAAAAGATAAAATAGATATAAATATTGTAACTGTAATTCTTTCTTGATACCTGTTTTTCATTGGGGCTCAAGACATTGGATTGGGAGGCATCTGACTTGCTTTAATCTGAATTCTGATTCTTACCATATGTATAATTTGGAAGAAAATTGGTGATATTTTCTGTAACTATTTCCAAATCTATGTATCTTAGGTTCATTGTCATAAATAAACATGTCAACAGAACGAATAACAAAGTAATCATGACAATTTATAAATTAGGAGTCTTTCTTAGTAACTGATAACATCATTAGGTGAGCAGTAAGCAAGGATGTAGAAAAACTAAGGCTTAGTAAGTGAGAGATAACACCTATACAAAATTACAGTCAAGAGAAATAGAACACACACACACTCAGATACACACACACACACACACACACACACACACACACTTTTTTATTTTTTTCCTGGAGAAGCACTTTAACTAACTAAGCTGAGGCCAGGGATTTACACACAGTTCTTAAAGCAGCAGGACATCTCTGTTTCTATCTTAATTTACTATTAGGTCATCAAACAGACCAGGACATGTTTAAAGAATTCAAATCATACAATGTGATCTCTAACCACAATGAAATCACCCCAGAAGTATGTCATAGAAGGACAAGAAATTCTCCAATTATTTGTGTCTTTTTCTTCTCTTTTCTCTTTCTCCCTCCCTACCTCCCTACTTCCCTCCTTCCCTCCCTCTCTCCATTTTTCTCTCCCTCCCTCCCTCCCTCCCTCTCTCCCATTTTGCCCTCTCCCTCTATATTTCTTCTTACAAATAGGATTTCTCTGTGTGGCAATGGCTGCCCTGGAACTCGGTCCTTAGACTAAGCTGGCATCAAACTCACAGAGATCTACCACCACTCCCTACTGAGCTGCATATTTCTTAAAAGCACAGTTTAGAAGTTAACTCTTTGGACTGGAATTAGCATCTGTGAGCAGGAGCCTTGGAGTCATCCCTGCCCCCACCCTCTGTTATTAGCAGTTTAGGATTAGGTCAGTGCAAAATCAGGCACCACCATCAGTTCCTACCTGCTGGACCCACAGGTGTGGCTGCTTCATGTCCAACTGCAGTATGTTGCCCACGAAAGGCAGACGTCGTGGCCCTGGTGGAAAGTTCTTGGGGCGCCGGCTTTTGAGGTAGTCAGTCAGGAACAAGAAGGTGACAGCAGCCAGCAACACAGTCCAGAGACGGAGCCCTGCCCAGACGCTGGCCACAAGGAAGCCTGTGGCTGAGAGCATGATTGGTATCCCAGCAGACTCTTCAGAGGAATGAGGGTCCCAGCTGAGGCTCAGGGCTGCTAATCTTATAGGGCTCTCAGATAATTTATTCCTCTTCACTTCCAATCACACCCCTCCATTTCCCTAAGAGACTCTAGGACCCAGAGAGCACAGACACCCCGCCCTTACAGCCTCACCCCTCCCTCTCTAAACAGAGGTCTTTGGCACCCCTTCCTGTTAGCACAGGGCCTACCACTAATAATCAGAGCTCTCTGCCCTGCCCTGTCACAAGCTTAGCTAGATAGACCTTTGGAGTTGTGGCTTTTCCCTTCGAAAGTCAGTTACACTACGAGCTAAAAAGAATTTGGGCTTAATTTGGTAATTATAACTTGCACTCACTTATGAACTATTTTGGTACTTTGTACAGGATATGAAAACCCAAGTAGCTGTAGACAGTCCATAGATGTACATAGTTGTAATTGAAGGTGGATTCTTTGTTGTAAAATCTGATTTTCGTAGCTTTTATTTAGATCTGTAACTTGCCAGTTATAAAGTTGCACCATCTGGTTTCATTTTCGTAGCTCTAAGCAACTGCTAATTGCAAATTTATTCTCTTAAAGGCAATGAGCTAATATTAAGCAGAAAACTTAACTTTTAAAAACACAGAACTTAGCCTGAGCAGTGATGAGGCTTTAGTCAGGGTGAGCAGTCACTGACAGGTTGATTTGAAACAATGGTTTTTTTCTCTTTGGTTTAAATTGGAAGAGATAAGAACTTTAAAATACTAAGGTTTTGAATGTGACTCTTTGTTGGGATTCTGTCTCCATCCCGATATCCTAATCATGAAAAGCCACATTTTCAAGTAAGAAGATCTTTGAAAATAAATCTGTCCTTTACATATTACAGCTCAGTAACAGACCTCCTAAGCATTTTCATTTATATATTAAGAATATTTTTGAAAATAATTTATTTTAATAAGGGTTTTAAGATACACTTAAGAGGCATTTGATTAACATAAAGCATTTTATGCCATACAAATCTTATTTTTCCCATGACTATTGACTTAACTGAAATATAATCTTAATAATTTTTTCTGTAGAACCCAATTTGGAAGAAAATCCTCATTTAAATCTATATGCATGACATTAAATTTTATAGCTTAATGAAACAGTAGTTCTCCAATTCTTATGAATAGTATTTTATTAAACAAATGACAGTTTAGATTTTTATAAAACTCTTAATAGACCCCAAAATACCATTTTAATAAGTTGTAAGAGCTTTAGTCTACCTGTATAAGGCAGTATATACTTATCTAGCCTTTATAAATAACACAAACATTCACATTTAAAAATATGTGCATGTATAATTTAATTGTGCATCCTATACATATGTATATATATGACATATGTGATTATAGACACACACACACATATATATATATGTATCAGGACTCGATGCAAATAAAAAATTGAAGTGGTCACTGTATTTGTCACTAAGTTTTTGTGGGGGACACAAAACAACATGTGGAAATATATATCATAGAGTAGATACAATTACATGCAATGTAGCTATGGCCAATATAATAACCAAGTAGAAAACTCAGATATCCTTATCTCTTTATAGCATGAGGAAGGCTGAGTAAAATGAACAAAAGGTCAAGTTTATCATATGGACTTAAGGCAACATCCTTTTCTATTTTTAGAACTAACTCTCTGAGGATGAAATGTCATTACAGATAAAACTTTCACCCTCAATGTTACTTTAGGTTAAAAAAACATTCTCTATTTTATTTGTAGTAGGGCTGAACTCCATTTCCCATGCCTGCCTGCATATCTACATGAAAGAAGGGGAACTAACTGGAAGTATAGCATCATGGATTGGCATTCAGCTCCCTTCTTACTACGACTCTCACCTATATTTTATCCTGGTCTACGTAAAGATGATCTGTCTCATATTTACCTGGCATTTAGTCATCACCAATGCTTAGGTGGTTACTTTTTCTGTCTAGACATCCCAAGTGTTCCCATAGATCAGAAAAGATTCCATCCATTGATAATCTGGGAAACATGCTAAGTTCCCCACCATGATAACATACTAATGCCCATCTAGTACAAAGTCTAAAGACAGCTGAAGTTTTAGCCTCTTAAGAAATCAAAATGCATTGAGTCTGATTTCTCCTATGTTGGCCTTAAACGTTCTCACTCAACCCCTTCTCAGAAAGTCATGGGGATGGGGAAGCAGGTAGAGTCTCCCTTGTATAATCAATTAGCTTTACACAAAACAGGGTGAACATGAAGGGAGGCAAAGGAACAGAAAGGCTCTTGAATAATTAAGGGGAGACATAACCATCCTAATGTGATTTGAATTCAGAATGTGCTGCTTTGTCAAGCAGCCTCTTTTATGTCTCAGGATATTCTCTTGTATGGCAGATAGTGGCTTAGGACATTTGGGAACATAACCTCTATAAAGATGTCCCATAGAAAAGTCACATATTAATTCATTTACTCAGGAATAGGGTTCAGAGGAGTCTAGATTTCTATCTTTGGTGCCAGTGGTACCTTTCTGTTCTAGTGGGAACCTAAGGTAACTTTCAAGCCTGCTTAGCAAGGAAGAGAAACTGAGTGGTCAGGCAAACTCACCAACAATGTTTCAAGATGGAGTCTGGCATGAGCATCTACAAAACTTGGGACAGAGACATAGCTGTGCATTGTCATCTACAGCAGCCTGGAGATCTCCTCTAGGCTTTCCAGGATCCAACTCGTGCCAAATCAGAATTTTTGACTTGTGGTATAGTTAAAAAAAAATTTAATGAAACCTTAAGCATGAGGGTTAAGAGAAAGAGCGCTCCTCAAAGGGAGTCTAAGGCATCCAAACGGAAGTGAGAGAGCTTCCCAGGGGAGGTGGCATTCATGGTGTTTAAGCAGAGCATGGGATGACCTCTATTTTGTTTTTATCTTAAACTAAGCCATGAACAACTCTTCTTTGGAACAGTGATTTTTCTTCTCTTGGAGATAAAGAATGATGAGGCACGGTCAGAGGGCGATAGGCAAGGTATGAGTCTGAAAATAGTTACATGTCTTTGATTGTTTACCAAATCAAGAGAAGTTGGAGCCACAGAAAGCATTCACCAAAATCCACCTATGGGGATGATACTGTCAGTTTGGATAGAGGGGACCCATATTGGTATCTGACTCATCCAGTGAAAAGGGGCTTATTTGGCCACCATAACTGTTGACACAAAACAGAAATTTTATCTCTAAGAGTAGGATGCAGTTTATTTTGGACATGAGTATGAGTGATCATGGCCCAGGAATTCAGATTTAATTAACCCTAAATTCCAAGTTCCAATGTGGTAACAATTTCACAAAGTGTTATCATAACAGAACAGAGGAAGTCATAAATCATGGGACTCTTCAAATATGTTGATATACTCCCTCACAAATAACTGGTAGAGGTCCAGAGGCTGTTACTATCTGATGATAATCTCAGTCTTCTGGTTGGTGCAAGTCACTAGTCTGTTCAATTAATATATCCAAAAGTTTTCACTTTAAGTCATATACAAAGATAGGTTATTAGTGACTATGAAGGAAACTAAAGTTCATCTGTATCTGGCCCTTGGCCTGGAGCACTTTAACCCCTCCACAATCATTGCATTTCTAATCAGCTAATCAGCCTTGCAGAAGAGGCAGAGAGGAAAATTCTTTACAGGAACACCCATTCACCAGTACACTGAAAAAATCTCTATTGACATTTGTGTAACCATAGAATGTATTGCTTTCTTCTTTGTCTTGGCACTATTGAATTATAGCAGATTAGATTTTGTAAACTCGAAATGATTCCTATGATAGTTTGAGTGAAAAGAATCCTCCCCTAGAGTTCCTGAAAAATCAAATAACACTCTAGCTACTCATTGCTACATTTATTTTTGAAAATATTGTTAAAATTGCTATATTTGGCACACCTGATTGAAAGTGTGTACGTTTGTGTGTGAATGCTTTGAAGTACTTCTGGAGTCATTTAAATGGTGGACAGTTGCTAGAATAAGTCACTCTAGGTGGATTTGAGTTAATTTAGGTTGACCTCACTTCCTGTTTTTTCTCTCAGCTACCTGTGTGAAATGAAATATGGTCTGGCTGCCTCCCTATTGCCCAGTGGTTGAGCCTCACACTCCCGGTGCAATGCCTTCACTCTTATAACAAACTCTAATCCTGGAAGCATAAGGCAAAACAAATCCTTTTCTAAGTCAATGTTTTAGAGGGTCAGAGTATTCTGTCTCAGCAAAAGAAATAGAGGGAATGTAATTTCTAAGATGTTTACTGCTTGGCAAACTTAATATATAAATTTGAAAGAGAAATTTTAGAATCAGCTACCTTCTTATGATTTCTGGGCTCTTGTCTAGATGAGCTAGACACATATCTTGGCTGTATTAATATATATTTTGTCTGTGTTACATGAGACAATTATTAATTGGGAATGTATTTTTTATTGTAGGTAAAGTTATGACTCAATATTTTAACATCTAGTTTGGTGTTCAAATTGTAATATTACCAAGATAAAACTAATATCACAAAAATGCAGTGTTAGATTCTCTGTTTCATTGCATCATTAAAAAGAATATCGTGTTTGCAACTGAAAATGTTCCTGTAATATCTGTAGTATTTTATATGTGTATACATATAAATGACATACAAAATAATCTGTGTTGTCATGACAGATGTAGGATGACAAAATGTAGAAAGTTTTTTACCTTTAAGTTTTCAGATAAGTTTCTACTGAACTCACAATGGCTATACCTATAAATGCCATTCACTATTTGTCTGGTATACAGAAAGAAATTGATAAGGCTTATAGAAAAAAATAAATCTTAAAAGAATAGAATTAGGTTGACCACCCCAAAATTGCTATTTATAAGGAGTATTCTCTGCTTTATATTTAAAGCAATTAGGCTTGAAATAATGGTTTTCTTTTAATTAAATAGGTGAAGGACTATCTTTAAAAGAGAATTTAGGAGCTCAGTGATAAAGGCACTTGCTTCCAAATTTGAAAACCTGAATTGGATCCCTGAGACCTAAGTGGAAGAAATTTATTTACATACATTCACATATACAGGTACACACACACACACACAGAGAGAGAGAGAGAGAGAGAGAGAGAGAGAGAGAGAGAGAGACAGACAGACAGACAGAGACAGAGAGAGACAGAGAGATACACACATAACATTCAACAAATCAAAAATAAAATCTATTTAATACCCTATGTGTACCTCTCATTTTATCAGACATTAGAAAAAGTCAAGGCTTATTTAAGTATTAACTTATGTTAAAATATTGTAAATGGCCACTTTTAGTTGCCTGATGAAATATATGAAGCATAAAGTAAATACTCTTAAGTACATCAGACAATACAGTTCAGTAATTTTAAATGCATTTACACTTTTAATATTGAAAATTAATATAATATACGCTGGTGGTAATTTTCTTTCTCTGTCTCCTACCAGAACCTCCTCACACCCATCTGACTCCATGCTTGTTTTTAATCTCTAGGAAACAAACAGGCAAATATTAAAAGAAGACAAAATGAAAAATTAAAGAAAAAATTTAAAATCTCAAGAAACACACTCATCATCAATTACGTCATGGCAATGCTTAAGCATGCATGGGCAGCTTATTTATGGCGGTTCTCCAGTTGTTCCTATCCTGTGCAGTCCTAGATGCTTGTGTTATTGTCATATACAAGGTTCCATGGTCTTCCTTAAAGCTGTCTATCCAGCGTTTTTTGGGCCTTCTTTTTTGCCTAACCCCATGAATTTCTCCAAGCAGTGCTACCTTGGGTATCTATCATCATTCAATCTCATAACAAGGTCAAAGTACCCTTGCTGTATCCTGTTGTTTACTTCCTTCTGTAGATGGAGATGTTTCTTAATGTCATCATTGCACAGCCTATCTCTTCATGTGAGGCCCAGAATCCACCTGAGACATGCCATCTCAAACACATTCAGGCGCTGTTCTGAGGAGTGTTTCACTGTCCAGGTTTCAATGTTATAAAGAAGGCAGCTTAAGACAAGTGTCTCATATACTTGTAATTTTGTTGTTGTTGTTATGTCTCTTGCTGGCCAAACCTTTCCTAGTGCCTAGAATGTAGCCCTCGCTATCTCTGTCTGCCTCTTGACTTCTGAAATAATTCCCTCCTTTGAACTGAGGTTTCCTCACAGATAGACTAAGTTGACTGTTTGCTTGAGGATCTAATTCTTTTTTTTTTTCTTTTTCTTTTCTTTCTTTTTTTTTTTTTTTTGGTTTTTTGAGACAGGGTTTCTCTGTATCTTTGGAGCCTGTCATGGAACTAGCTATTGTAGACCAGGCTGGCCTCTAACTCACAAAGATCCACCTGCCTCTGCCTCCCGAGTGCTGGGATTAAAGGCATGTGTCACCACCACCTGGCTCGAGGTTCTAATTCTTTATTTCAATGTTAAAATTCTTGTGTACCCTTCCCATGTGTTGTATCTCCGTCTTCTCAATGTTGACTTTTATACTGAGGTTTTCACTTACTTCCACCACTCTATTTACCATGGCCTCATTGGGACTTTCAGCAAGCAGTGCTGTATCATTGGCAAAACACAAGTTATTGATGTGCACACCACCTATAAGAATACCTTTGCATCAGTATAAGTCTGTGGAGAACTGATTAGTTTAAGACAATTGTAGGAGTGTCGCAGGAACGCATCCTCTCACCACTACACACAAACACACACACAATAAAAAAACAGAAACCAATATAAAAGCAAAACACAAGTAACTAAAAATATGCCTCAAAAAGCATTATGAGACAATATATTAAAAAAAACACTATTGAGCTCATTTTGTGTTGGATGAAGTAGCCTAGAAATAAGTATAAAATGTAATTTAAAAAGCAACAGAATGCTTTTTTTAGGAAGCTGAATGTTAGGGTCAAGGCATGTGCTGAAGGAAAGGCTGTAATAGTTAAGATAGTTAGGACTCTTTAAGAGAGGTTTTTGGCTCTGCACTGAAACAAAGGGAAGGGTGTTGAAGAGCAATAGCCTACCTAGCCAACATGAATAAGGAGAAAGACTAAGGGGCTACTTGTCCCCAAAAGACAATTGCTTAACATAGGAAAGTTGGTGCTGGGAGCTAATTCCAACCACACTAACACCAGAAGCAATCAGACCTGCCCCTAGGAATAACAAAGTCACAGAATGGAGTGAAGAAGCTGCAAAGCGAGGAAGAAATAAAGAGGGTACTGTGGACAGAAAGTGGAAAGATCCTTCATGTTCATGAGCTAGAATAATAAGTGTTTTGAACCTTGTTGTATTACCAAATTCCATTTCTGTGATCTCCTAGAAAATTCCAAAATACCCATATAGATATAGGCAAAAAACTCATAAAATCCTATGGAAGCACGGAAGGCTCCAGTAAGTCAAACCAATCCTGAATAGAAGAGCACTTGATGAAGGTATCGTAGTACAATTATACTACTGAGGTGTAGTAGCAAAATAAGCATTTTTGGCACAAAATATATATGTAGAACATAGAATAGAATAGAATAGAATAGAATAGAATAGAATAGAATAGAATAGAATAGAATAGAGTAGAGTAGAGTAGAGTAGAGTAGAGTAGAGTAGAATAGAATAGAATAGAATAGAATAGAATAGAATAGAATAGAATAGAACAGAGTAGAAGATCCAGAAATAAATCCACACTAGTAGAGGCAAATGATGGCATGTGTCCCAACATGCTAGAGTTGACTACACATCCTGGATAAGTCAGTTAAACAAACCAATAAATAATAAAAAGCAAGCCAGGTGTGGTGTCATATGCCTTTAATCCCAGCACTTGGGAGCCAAAGGCAGGTGGATCTTTGTGAGTTCAAGGCCAGCCTGATCTAAAAAGTGAGTTCCAGGACAGTCAAAACTATCACAGAGAGAAACCATGACTAGAAAAACCAAAGGCAAACAAACAAACAAATTAACAACAAACAGGTAGGGATTAAAAGCAGAAAATAGCAGATTTGTTTGATTTGGTAACAATTTAAAGAGGGACTGAGAGATCGAGGTAACTCCTACTACACACTCATTATTGTCGTCCTGAAATGAAACTAATGTTCAAATATGAAACAAGATATATGGGTAACTAAGCATCAGCCATGATGTAGTTCCAACCATCATTGTCTCAGATCAAAGTCTCTTAGTAAGTTAAACTGACAAGTTGTGAATCTTTCTGCAGGAGAAAGATCCTTTTCTGGAAGGTAAATTTCTCCCCTGGCCAGTTCCGATAGATTTGTCTTAACTTGTAGGAGATTCTTGGGTTAATTCTAATGTCCTGAAGTCCACGATTTCAACAATCTAATATTTAAAGAGAGAAGCACGAGTGTGTCTTTTGAATATATTTATTACTAGCACACATATTGGTGGAATGTGAAGCCAAAAAGATAAATAACTTGTGAAGGGACAGTGTAGGAAAAAAACAAGCTTTGTCTGCTATTCGTTTAACAGGGGGTTAATGACCAGACTATACAAAGTATTAACAAACAGATAAACAGCCAAATGAATTGAGCAAATAAACTGAACAAGTGTGTCTCAGAAGAAGAAACTTAAATGCTTAATAAATATATGGAAAAGTTTTCAACATTTAGCCCTAGGAAATACAAATGACAGCTCCACTGAGACGCCATCATGCCCAAGTCAGAAAGTCTGCCATCTCTAAAACAAAAGCAGCCTATGCTGTTAGTGGATTTGTTAGCACTGGAGTTCTGGTCAACCTTAAGACTCTACAATTGGTCACCTGTCCTCTGACAATTAAGCAAACATGCAGAGAAAGGAGATTCATTCAATGTATCCATAGTGGGAAAAAGAGTAAAGAGGTCCAGTGATCATCCAAATACATCCTGGTTCCTAACATCAGGTTGAGGTTTAAATGGAAGACAAGAACTTCTCACAACTAAGCAGGCCTTGCTTTACTACCACCTATCATTAAGTGTAGTTGTCTGGACCAGTGTCTCCTATGAAGTAGACAGAAGTGGTATAAGTTCCTCTTCATCCTTCTGCTTTTCCCTGCATGATATTTCTGGTTGAAATTCCTATCCCTTGGGGACAATTATCTCAATAGTTTAATAACCAATTTAGTCATGGGTATACTTTTGTCCTTTTAGATGATCTTCCTGTCACCGTAGTTACAGAAACATTAATTATTGTTGGTGATAATGAATGTAAATGATTAATACATTCTATATGGTCACAGGTATAGAATATCCTTTAAAAGCTATAAATAGAACTTCTGTGTAATCTAGCTGTCCTGCTTCTAGATATAAACCCAGAAGAATAAAAGTCAGTGTACAATAAAGATTAATGCATATCCATTTTTATTGAACCACAATATACTAAAAATAGTACATTAAGGGCAGTAATGAGAGAACAAAGTACTGCTCTACTAATGCCCCACTTGTCAAATGAATGTGTTTACTGGGTTTAGTCACAGAGCATTGGTGAACCATACCTTATATTGAACTGTCTGGAAGGCTGATCATCTGATAAAGTTGTCCATGAATATCCCCATCTTAGATTAGAAAATTGCAAGTCCAGAGACCAATTACAATTCATATCATGCTTTCTTTAGCCATGGTAATAGTTTTTTCTTCTTTATTTGTTCTTCTATAACCAACACAGGTTTGCCTAGATGGAAGGTATCATCTGCCTGGTTATACACTGAAAACAGATGTTGACAATGGACTGAAAGCAGTTTTGCTTTTTTAGAGTGTTTTAGAGACAGAACAATTGATTCCCAAGTATCAGCTTCTATAGTGTTTAAAAGTTGTAGGTCAGGAGCATGTGATAGTTGGCACTCACAATCAAGGAGAAACAAAATGGTAGAAGTAGTTGCTTTTAATCCAGGTCTAACCTAAGGTCATCTCTGACTAATGAGGGACTGAAAACCAACTTTTGAAAGTTCAAATCCACAGCCAACCTATCTGCAAACAGAGACACACAATCTAAAATCTTAATGAGTGACGGCCTTCTCTGCTACAGAAAGGTAAAATGGTGATTAATATTTTCCATTAGAGGACACTGTTTATCCTCCAGTTGCAGATTAGGCCAGACTATAGTACAGAAACACAACATGAATTTCCTTTTTAAGGTTTACATCAAACTGATACAGTCTATGGGTGTATTGTTTCCTGTCTGTATGACTAAAAGACCATATGTTGGATCATTTTCCAAATCTCCTTCTATAATACACTTGACAAAGATGAACATAGTTGGTAGAGCCACACCTTACTAGGAAGCTTGCATTTACACATCCTTGTAAACTTTAATCTTCCTACAGGATCCTGAGGAGATTTCTGGATCACTTGGTCCCTCTTCCAAATATAGTCAAATTAAATAAATACCTTTTTAATGTTTTCCACATTTAAGTTAGCTCTTTTTATTGGCTGATTTAGAAGGGTGGTCAGGCCTGGCTTGAATCACAGGTGGTAATCCTCAATTTCAATAACACATTGTCTTCTGCTCCAGAGCACACTCTGGATCTTTCCTTTTCCATCCTGCCCTTATGAATAATAAAGGACAAAACTTTTGGACTACTCCCTCTTATTGACAAAGAACTGAATTCCTCCACGTTTCTTGACCTCCCTCATTAGTGATAATGAATTTAATATCCTGTAACCTTGATGGACCTTACATACCGTATTTTGTGTGGTTAATCTTAGCCTATCTCTCAGGACCTACCATCCAGAAAACCCTCTGAAGGAAATATTGACCCTCATGTATCAGGGAAGTCATCCACCTGCTATAGAGCAAAAATCTAGGAGGTTCCTGGCTCCTTTGTGGGTTAGGCTTCTGATGACTCCTTTCAGTGTCAGTAGGCAACTGTTCGTCTACCAATTCATGTGTGGAGGAGGGCAGATATAGAGTAGGGGAATGGATCCTTTTACCAGGTAAGAGTTGTCCATGTGCTTTGCCGCATCTCTGGAATGCCAAGACTGGGAGAGAATTAAAACTGCATGTTGGAAAAACTCTATGTAAGTCTAGATGTAGTGGCCACAGCACTGTGTCTAAAATATATTGAACTGTTTTTGATTGTGTGACAAAGGAGTGAGATTCCTTGAGAATACCATCATAAGATTGGTGTAGGGGGGGTCCTTTTGTATTTGGGTTGCTTTTATTGGTTAATAAAGAAACTGCCTTGGCCTTCTGATAGGGCAGGACTTAGACAGGATAAAGAAAACAGAATGCTGGGAAGGGGACAGAGTTAGAGAGAGCCACCGCCATGAAGCTCCCAGGACACACACGCTAAATCTTTCCCGGTAAGCCACGACTCGTGGTGACACACAGATGATTAGAAATGGGTTAAACAAATATGTGAGAGTTAGCCAATAAGAGGCTAGAGCTAATGGGCCAGGCAGTATTTCAATGAATACAGTTTCCGTGTAATTATTTCGGGTATAAGCTAGCCAGGCAGCGGGCAGTGGGAGCTGGGTGGCTGCCGGGACGTAAAGCAACCCCCCCCCCGTGTGCCTCTTGCAACATAAGATCTTTATGTTTTGATGCTCAACTCATAAATTGACCCTTCAGACATGACTGAACACACAGAGACAAAGGCTGCCTACCAGGAGGAACCTCTGGTGCATCTTACAACAACTACGCAGCTTCTCCTCTCGGGAAGCCTTCACGGTTACAGTTACCAGGCCAGCTTTGCCGCAAGCCTGTGGTATCTTTGACCCCTGCCTTGTACAAGTAACCCATCCATATGAAGCCAGACACTTTTTCTTCTTTTTTTCCAAGACCTTCAAAGTCTTCCTTAATTTATACATTCACTTCAACACGGATGGTCTGTGGCACTTTGTAGGATGGTGGTGATGAGAAGATTCAATTCTTGAGACAACTTTGTATACTAGAGATCAGGCACAAGAGAAGAGCAGAGAGAGACTACATTGTCCAAAAATAAGTGAGGAATTATAGTTCTATAGGGCATTCGCAAAATGTTTGTGTAACTGTTGAATGAGAAGAGACTTATTATTTATAATATTCCCAATGAACTAAGAAAAAAGAAATGTTTTATGGGTGAAAATTTCCATTAAGAGTCACAGTGAATGTCTTCCCAAAGGTTTTGATTTATTTCAGTTACATGATACTTGATCCTGGGTCTCACTGCTCTCGGTGGTCAGACTGAGATCCCAATTTTTTATTATTTATTATATTTAGTGTGTTGTGATTAGACAGATTTCTGATCTTATACTCCATACCTTGTAAATAATGATTTTGTCATTGGTTTTGTTGTTCAGAAACATTTCATTTCACAGACAGCTTTGACTCTATATTGAAGATGGAGGATGACTGTGGACTTGGGTGGACACAAGAACAGCACCATGTGTCTGTCATTACCCGAACAGCACAGACTGATGAATGATTTACTGTTTGTGGAAAGAATGTCACCCTTTCAATTTATTGAAGGTGACTTGTTACAGTAGGGGTATGTGGGCATATTGAAATCATTTAAGAAAAACCAGGCCCCAAATTTATTGAACAAATGGGACCAAGAATGAGGTATAACTTCATCACCTGGACACCATATCAAGATAAGTACTATCTGATGACGCTAGCCCCAGTAACTTGTCATTTAACTTTCTACTATTTGCATTGTCAACAAAAACTTATAGAATAAGCTTTATCTACAAAGACTGACTGATTAGAAGTTCAGTATATTTGAGTGAGGGTGGAATATTACAGGTCCAAGTCTAATTACCTTATCTTTGACCAGCTTTAAACTTCAGCAACACCTAGCCTTTCCTTGCTAACCTCTGTGTGGGTTATATGAGGATGTGAGAATGATTCACATCCTCAGATAAATAGATAAAAATGCTTGTAATTTATGGATATTTCTGACCTACGGACTTCCACCAAATTACAAATGAAGAATGTCATCAGAAAGCATCTAAAGTCTATAGAGAAACCTCCTCCATCTTGCTATTAATCACTTGGATGATGTACCACTAAAGTACTTTAGACTTCTTAACACATGACATTTTTGTTTTGTAAAACCATGAAACTTGATGCAAACTGCTTCTATGTTGGAACATGGAATTCGTGGTAACTTAAACCTGTATTCCTGGGCCATGACCACTAAAAATGAATCCAGAATAAACTATTTCTTATTCCCTTTAAGATGAAAGCCATGGTTTCTTCACCCAGATCAACAGCATCAAGAATCAACAGACAGAGAACTCTCAACAATCCCAAGGGCCTCAGATTGGTTCATGTATCTGAAGACAGAAAATTGTTACCATTTCCCACACAAACTTGCTTCTAGGGATTGTTTATTTATGGGTAACCTGGTGCTGGGTCAGAAGTTAAGATCCAATGATAACATACAAGTCACAGTAACTATAACACAATTAATAAAAAACCGGAGACAGATATTTGTGTTCAATCTGAAAGTCAGAAAAGAATAACATCCAGCCACTGGCTCTTTCCTCTACCTCAGTCCAAAATGATGATCCTGCCTCCAGGAATCTCAGAATGAGACTGTGAGAGCTCTCTCTTGCTGTTTTATATTCCTCTCATGGGCTTGGATTAAATGTGTGCACCACTAGTGCCCGATTTCTATAGCAAACTAGTGTGGTTACTGGGATTAAAGGTGTGTGTCACCACTGCCTGGTCTATAAGACTGAACAGTGGAACTATATTATCCTCTAACTTTCAGGCAAGCTTTGTTTATTAAACTACAAATGAAAGGCCACTACATTTCCTGTTTCATCTAAAATTAAAAAAGAAGGCTATAACTAATATGAGAAAACTATATATAATAAGTACAATGACTATATCTAATATATACAGTCAATAAATACATCAACAATGTCTACTCCTTTTGCATTTGACAAATTCAGAGAAAATTCTCCATATCTATCCTATCATGGTGAATCCAAAATCTTGTACTTAATTTATTTTCTATTATAACTTGCTTTAAGCATCTAGGAAAGAAGAGAAACTATAACTATGTGGTCTTCAACTCCCTCAGAGACCAGACTATTGTGAGTAATGACAGAAATATCTGGCTGTCTCAACAATCACCCAAAATTCATCTGTAGCATTGGGGCATCCATGTTTGGCCTATTGGCCTAGCATATTCAGCAGACATTTCTGTGAAGTAGAATATTCTTAAGAGCTGTCCCTCTTTGTCTTGACTAAGTTTGGCAGTCACTTTCTTTTGTGTCCTGCTTGTCCAATTAGGACAGCATAATGTCAGAAGTTGAGGCATGGGCATTTTATTTCCAAGTGGCCTAACTTTTACGACAAAGTGAGTAAACTTCATATGGACTTTCTTCCATAATCAACTTCTTCGCTGACGTAGATTGGTACTGCCAGATGCAGATATGACTCACTGTCATTAAAAAGAAGAATCTGGGTTATTAAAACATCTTAAATGCCATATTCTGTAGATCTCTGAAATGTTGGAAAATGACCTGTTTATCATTGTTAGACCTTGAAAACATACCTTATGTGAGTAAAGTATGATTATAATAGGTAACTAATTACTAACCTGTATTTTCTTATTATTCTAAACAATTTATAAGAATAATTTTCAAGGACTAGAATCATATATTGCATTGTTAAATGAGTTGTAAGGTACAATACATGAACAAAAGTTGAAATTATATATATAATTTCATATATATATATACATGTGTATAGATGTGTGTGTACATATATATCTTATAATTCTTATACTTTAAGAAAAGCTGTGCAAGGGTCATTATAAAACCAAATGATTATGAGATTAGTGGCAATAAAATAATCCTTAATTATTTGTTTTTCTTTTGTCCCTTCTCTGGTAACTCTTCTGATATGACAGAGATTTTGAATTTTACTTTGATAAGCATGCTTGGATTCAAGGAAGGAGATATCAACATTCCAACTCCAAAGTCAGCTTAATCTTTAATTAGACTGGAGCTACAAAAAGACCATTTGCATTTTATTTCTCTATAGAACATCAGAAACAAACATTTGGGAATATTTATGAAATTTTACCCTATATAAATGAAATATACCAGTAGGCCAATTTACTCTATCTCTTTAGGTCATTTTTCTGCATGATTTGTCCCTTTTCTTCAGATGTCTCATTTGTCTAGTAGTCTTCAGATTCCTTAGGTGGATACATTTATTCTCCTGAAAAGACAGAAACAAAATCCTTCCACAACCCCAACTTTGGGTAGATTCTCTTAGGCAGTTATTTCTGATCAAATGAAAAGCATTTGTTAGTTTCATAGTTAGTTTAGATGAAAAGGCCATGATATTGATAAGTTGTCATCTCTTCTAATTAAGAGGTGTCTTTTGGTCAAATCAAATCTTTATCAACTTTGATGGTATCCATAGCTTTTCTTCACCTATAAAAAAAAAAGGAAAACCCCTTCCCTTATGGAACATACGTCCTGGTTTCCATTCTGAGGTCAGAACATCTTTAAAATATATCAACTGATTTAATTTTTTTTACTAGTCAATGTCTCTTCACAGCTGTTATTTCTTTCTCATTAGCATTTAGAAAATTTGAAGTTAATAAAACATTATGAACTCTTTTTCTGTAGGTATTTATCATCCCATTTGGTTTATTTAATATATCATTTGGAGTTTGATTTAATCTTTCTATAGCTGTCTTTCCTGTAGGATTGTAATATGCTTCATATTATAATAAGAAAAGCAAATTTCATTTCCTTAGAGACATATGCTGGATTGTCTATCTTTATTTTTGCAGGTATAACCATAATAGTTATACCTCTAGCAAATGTGTGATTACCAAATCAGGCTTTTCTGAACTCAAAGCAGTTGACAATTGAAAACCTGAAGAAGTATCAGTGGTTTGGTGTACATGTTTTAGTCTTCCAAATTCTACAAAATGGAACACATCCATCTGTCATATATCATTCCTTTGAGTACCCTTTGGGCTACTTCCTGAAGGTAGTGGTGTTAGGTTGTATGAAGAACAAGTAGGACATCTCCTTATAATCTCATTGGCTTGTTGCCATGTAATGGAAAAGTCTTTTTAAAAATCTTTTTAACTTTGTTATTAGCAGTATTTTTTTGTGTGTGAAATTCTGAGGCTTTCAGCACATTCCCAATCAAAAATTGATCAATTTGTGCATTACCCTGTGCATTACCTGGCAGACCCATATTTGATAATATATAAGTCACAGAAACTGATTCAATGCTGTTTGCTTTGTCTGTGTGAAACCAGTGAGTCACCCATTTCCACCTGACTCCCAGGAGGATCACTCAGAGGCAGAGAAAGATAAGGCAGCTACAGGCCTTCCAAACAAGAGAGTTTTCAAGTCCTATTAACTGGCTGCCTCCAAAGCCAAGTTCTAACTCGTATGCTCCCTTGGTACCATTTCAAATGACTAATTTCAACAGCACAGAAGTAAATCCATGTCTACAATAGGAGGAAGAAAGAAATTTGAAAGCACACCCGTGTGATGTGAATTATAACTTAAATAGCATTTTAATAAATAATTTCATTTTACATATAACTAAAAATGGAAATAGCACTATTCCTTTTGCAACCTTTGTGATCTTATAAGTCCCATAACCATCATCAACTTTGGAGTCCAGCAATCTAGGAATTTGATTCAGTTTTCTTACTCCAATTCCTCCCATCTTTTTTCAGTTGCCTTCAGCCTATCTCTTCCTGTATTTGTAGTCATCAATGAGTTTGAAATACACATCACCCCTTATTCTTTTATTTATTCTTTCCTTTTCCAGTAGTACAGTCTAGGGACAGCACAGAGGCGGTGGCTGACTGGGGACAGGGTGAGGCCCATTCTGAACTTCAGGCTCAGCTTCTCATTGACTGGGGGCTTGAAGGTAAAGTTTTGCATAAGAGCAGTGAAGAAAATGAGCAGCTCAGACCTGGCCAATTGTTCTCCCAGGCAAGCTCGCTTTCCTGGAGGACAAAAACAGAAGTCATTTTGTCAGCTGACTTTGGTGTACCTAGGGAAGGATGTCCTGTCCCCAACTTCCTACTTTAAAAATTAAGCTGACCCTGGGCTTTCTGTCCAGCCCAGCTGAATTGTGAACACCCAGATCCATCAGCCTGTTCCAACTTGACTAGAGGTCAGAATTTGAGCTTATTTTTGCTCTTTCAGGGCTGTTGACAACAAGTGTGGCTACTCACCCTGACTTAGGGTGTGGTTACTTGGTGTTTTGGAAATTAAGATAGTCCCAAGAGGTAGATGTGCCCCACGCTAATCAAAGATCAGAGAATCAAGCCTCCTTCTGCTCCTTCATTTAAAATAGGAGGTTTGACATAGGGAGTGGTTGCCTATAGGATACTTGGTCTATGATGTGTTTGCTGAATATTCCTGCCAAAAACATCAAATGCTTTACTCTTCAAATAATGGCTTGGTGTCTCAAGTAACTGCTCTGGTTATCCTTCGTATTATGTTAAAACAGTCTTTTGCCTTCTTCCTATCCCCCATTTATATTGGGATAAAATAAACACAGGTCCAACTGTGTTTTTGGCTTCCAAGGCAAGCACTTTGCCAAGTGAGCTGTCTCTTCTGCCATTAAGCCTTTCTTTCTTCCAAAATAATACATTTTAGAATGGAAAAGGTTTTTTAAAAATCAGGAAAAAGAAATCTACAAAGACTAGAAAAAAAATTTTAGAACAGCATCCAGACAAAACTACTATTATTATTTGGACATGTTTTCCACTGTCCTCATGGCATATCCAACAAGGACATCATAGCAGGAATGATAGCATGCAGTTCTTTGCAGGATAATGTATGAGAAACTACATTGGTTTTCTCTGATATTAATAATTGAGAAATTTCTAATGGATGCATGTTTCCATTTTGTTGCCTGCCTCATACAGATTGTTGAGGAAATCAAATAAAAACAGTCCTGAAAAGGTACATAGTAAATGTAAATATGTTATGATAATGTCAGTATCTTAAGCAATATCTGTGGGTTTTTTTCATGTTTTACACATGTTCCTCTTGTTGCCTAGTATGGGAGGTCCTTCTGGATATGTGTTTTATTTATTGGTTAATGAATAAAGAAACTGCCTTGGTATGTGATAGGGCAAAAGAATAGAGCTAGCCAGGGAAAACTAAACTGAATGCTCAGAGAAAGAAGGCAGAGTCAGTGAGAAGCTATGTAGCCCTGCCAAAAACAGAAGCTGAGCAGATACTTGCTGGTAAACTACAGTCATGTGGTGATACACAGGTTAACACAAATGGACTAAATTAAGATGTAAGAGCTAGCCACTAAGAAGCTAGAGCCAATAGGCCAAGCAGTGATTTAATTAATACAGTTTCTGTGTGGTTATTTCGGGACTGAGCAGCAGGGAACAAACAAGGTGCCTCTTACAACAATTGCCTACCATAAATTACACCCAACAGCTCATTAAATCCCCAAGATTCTCCTGTAAGAATCCATATACCATGACATGCAAAGTTAGGAATAGGGTTACTAACCTGACCTACCTGCATCCCTCTATGTGACTGTGACTAAACCACTACTTGTCATGAAGCTAAGCCTTTCTTATGTGGCAGTTATGAGAAACAGTCTCTCCCACCCACTGTGAATGGCTTGGTAGGTATGAATTAGCTGTTCAGCATGGAACATGTGATTTAAAGCTTGGCCTATGTGATGGATAATCTTTTACTGTGGTGGTTGGATTGAGAATGTTCCCCCATAGACCCATGCATTTGAATGCTTAGTCACCGGGGAATGAAAACTCTTGGGAAGTATTAGCAGTTGTGGTCTTGATGGAGGAGGTGTGTCACTGGAAGTGGGCCTTGAGATTTCTAAAACTACATTGGCCCAATCTCTCTCTCTCTCTGTCTCTCTCTCTCTCTCTCTCTCTCTTTCTCTCTCTCTCTGTCTCTTTGTCTCTCTTCCTGTGGATCAGGATGTAAAGCTCTCACATACTGTTTGGGTGCCATTCCTTACTGCTTTTTGCCATGGTGACCATGGACTAATCCTCTCAAACTGTAAGCAAGCTCACAATTAAGTGCTTTCTTTTATAAGAGTTGCCTTGATCTGTAGACTAGCTCATGGGAACCCACAAACTCTAGACTGACAGCTGTGGAGCCTCCATTAGATTGAACTAGACCCTCTGCATGTGCGAGACAGTTGTGTAGCTTAGTCCATGTGAGGGGCCCCTGGCTGTAGGACCAGGATCTATCCCTGGTGCATAAGCTAGCTTTTGGAGTTCATTCCCTATAGTGGGTTGCTCTGCTCAACCTGGATGCAGTGGGGAGGAGTTTGGCCCTGCCTCAACTTAATGTGCCAGGCTTCCTTGACTCCCCATGGGAGACCTTACTCTGGGAGGAGTGAATGAGGGGTGGCTGGATGTGGGGGAGATGTGATTGGGATGTGACTCAATCACAGCAGGAACCTGGAATTCAGTGAGTCAAAGAATCTATGACAGATGCAGTGATTCAGAATAGCTGGAGGCCTACTGCGATTTTAACAATATAATTAGCATTATGATCTGAGTCTAAAACATCACCCTAGAGCTTCATGTTTTTAAGGCTTGGTTCCTATTTGATGAAACCATTTGGGCCTTCAGAGACCTAGGAGATAGAGCCTATTGGAGGGTCCATCATCAGGAAGGTACTCAAAGTTATAACAAGGCTGGAGTCTGCCTTCGCTTGTGTTTCCTGTTATATAATGATGTGCAGAATCCCCCATACACATTTGTCACCATGCGTGACACTGCTCTACCCCTGGTTATCTCACAATAGATTAAATGCCCCTAAAGTTGTAAACCAAAATAAATCTTCAATCTCTTCAATTATTTCTGTCAAGTATTGTCACAAAGATGCAGAGGTAACACATACATGTAACAGGCTATTTTCTGGCCTTTGTGTGATTGGAAAATCTTGATATAGATTCAGAGGAAGGTAGCAGCCCCACCCAAACTTTGAAGTTAAACTCCAGCTTTCAGTTAAACTGCCTCTACCCTGCAGTAGGAACTGAGATAGGGAAGGTGTCTAGCCATAGATCAACTCATTATATACTATTGTATATTATATACAATTCAATTCTGAAGTTGAATTGCTACTTTTACTTTGTATATAGTTCCTTCACCCAAGGGAAAGGTCAATGAGGGGCATACAGGGCAATATCTCCCATTTTAAGGACCCAATGCAAAACGGCAGTGGACCCTTTACTATGATTGATATTCCTGGTATAATGCTATAATGTATTTCTAAAATATTATTTCTAATTTATATTTGTACTGTTTGTTAACTACTGACCTACCAAAATGTTAAGATCCCTCTATAACCCATGCATGTTACTTGATGAGCTAAAATTGACTTTGCAGCTGTGATTAATTGGAGAGAAGACTATTAGTGAATTATCCTTATTAGAGGAGGCTTGAACAAAGAATCAGAGAGAAGAGATGTAAAGGTGGAAACAGACAATGTGAGAGAAAAGATGCTACAAGCTTGACACTGAAGATGGAGGAAGGAGCCATAGCAAGGGATATCAGTGTACTCTGAGAATCTGGAGCACTCTAGGAATGGGATCACTATAATCCTCAGAGGAAGTTGACCTAATCAGTAGGAATAGGGATTTATCTAGTACTGAATAGTGCAATGTTATACCCTTACTATGGCAACGTGATGCTACATTAATTGGAAACTACTAAACCACCATATTGTTTCTAAGACCCAGGCAGCCTCTTCCTCACCTTTGTCATTTCTGTAAGGAAAGCATCAATAAAGATTCTTGGCTCAACTGAATTCCAATCTTTCTGGTGACTGTCCATCATACAGAACACAAATGATTTCAGATTTTGCCAATTTCTAAAAACTGTTTGATCTGGTTAAGTCGGTAGTTCGTTTTGATAGGAAGACATAGTAGAGTTTACAAAGAAAACTAAGAAAGTTTTGGAGACACAATGGAATAATTTTTCTATGATTCTAAACAATCTTGACCTTCCATCTCTTTCTTTCAGTGAAAATTTGGGGCCATCTTGGTTTTTGTTTTACTTCTAACTGCTGCATATACAGGTGATTCAATTATTTTCTGCCATATATGAAGCACCAAGACATATGTCACCAGCTCAGCTCCTTGACTTCTGGTCTATACCATCATCTCTCTTGTCATAATGCTGGCATAGTGTTCAATCATTTGGGGGCCCACAGATGTAGCCTGTTCCACCTTGACTGGAGGTCAGAGAGTTTGAGCTTATTTTTGCTCTTTCAAAGTTATTAACAACAGGTGTGGCTACAAATAAAACATTCTGACCTAGTGTTTTGGATATAAAAGTACATCTGCTCCACCTGAACCAAAGTTTGAAGAATTCAAGTCTATTTGTTACATCATGTTAATGAAGTCTGTTGCCTCCACCCTCCCCTTTTGGGGTGAATTTTATAAGCATGTGGAAAATAAATGTGGATGGATTCAGTATTCACTGAATGTCCCTCCCAATGCTGTTATTCTAATTCTCACATTCCTACCGTGCAAAGTATGAGTTTTATTGAGGCTGGTACCCAAAAATCATTTTTCTGATTCTGCTCTTCATGCCTTCTCAGACAGTTTTGCAAATACTTTACAGAGAGAATATTTACCAATGTGATCACATGGCTTCACTTCTTGACTTACAATTCTCAAAACCATTCACTATACTCAAAGTCAGACATAATGCTTTGACCTATGAGCCCTACAGAGATGGAACCCTCCAAATCTTCATCATTACTTATTTTTCTCTACACTTTCCAACCTCAGTGGCCTCTATGGTCACATCAAGAGTATTCTTTTTCAGATCTATGCAGTTGGTATTTACTATGACTAGAAAATATCTCTGAATCGAGCATGGTCCCTGTCCCTCATTTCAGGAAAGCATTGCTCTAAAGTCACACCTTTGGAGCTTTGTTACTTGATTATCTTCAAATATATAGTCAACTTCTTTCTAACCCTTTGTCAGGATTTATTTTCCCTTAGAAAAATTACTACTAATATGTAGGGTACAGGTGGCTGTGTATGATGGTGTCCTCAGCATGATTTAATTTTTATATTGTAAGTTTGCAATCTTTATTGAAGTAAAGTAGATGGTGAACAAATTTTCAATAATGTTTTGTGGTAAGCTGATAGGATAGCACAGTTTAAAATAAACGATCCTTAGAATGAGGCATATGTGCCTGATTATTATTTTCACTACCTTAAAGTGTGATAACAGTAATAATATAAATATTTTTAATATTGTTAATAATAAAGTAGATCAATATATCATTTTTATATTATTAATTATTACTAAAGAATGCCATATTTAATATAATTAAGACATGTCAATGTTTAATATTATTAATAATAATAAGTAATGTTAATATTAGACTCTTAACTAGTAGACATTCACTGTGCACGCTGAATGGAATAACAAACACAAAACATTCCACAGAATTCTGGTGGGTTACTTTGCTTGACTACTTTTGTACCAGGTTTCAGACATCATGTTGTATCATTTTATACTTGCCACATTGACTACCTCCCAGTTTTCAAGACATCTGCTTTCTTGTCCTTCAAGGATATTTTATGTCTGCTGAGTATTTTTTAATAGTATTAGATGGATATCATTATTTCAAAAACTTTTCCTGAATCCTAATCTAACTTGAATGTGTTTGATAGATACTTTACCATTTTAGTACAATGGAATTTTAATCAATACAGCTAGTTGATTCAGACTTTCCCATTAAAGGACCTGTTTGTCACACAATGGCAATGATTTTTATCTATTTGGCTCACTATTAATCACTTATGCCCATGACTGCGCTTCTCATAGCAGATAATGTAGTCACTGATATACAACTATTGGTTGATTGTTTCAAGCAATAATTAGGAAATTACAAAAAGTGAAGCTTTTATAGGTTAGTCAAGTTGAAGTCTGTTTTCCACTGGAAACACATAACTTGGTTTCATGATCGCTTTGCGTACTCATGCTAGTCTATCCTCACACTGTCTGGAACGCTAGAGATCCCTGAGTGGCTTCAGTGGTGTAGGTTAAGGAGCCATAAGCAAGAAGAGCAGCCGCAGGAGGAAGCTCACTCACATCCATTCTCCTAGGGCAGAGGACTGGAGTGGAAAAAGGGAACTGAGGGCCCAGTGTGTCTGGCTGTGGAAGAAGGTGCTGTTACTTCCTACCCATGCGTCTAGAGTTAGTCTACAGGACATGTGGTTTCTCCAAGTCTCTCTTCAAAAGCACACTGTGGTGATTTGAATACAGATGGAACCCAGAGGTTCATAGGGAGTGGCAGTATTAGGAAGTATGGATGTGTTGGAATAGGCGTGGCTTTGCTGGAGGATGTGTGTTATCAGGGGGTGGACTTTGAGGTCTCACAAGTTCAACTAGGCCTACTGTGACTTATGTCACTCCCTTCTACTTGTGGATCCAGATGTAGAAC
>PVIU01013518.1:0-58676 GCA_004026605.1 Ondatra zibethicus | reverse complement strand
GGGGATTTTTCTCTACTCCATGTACTGGCTTTTTGGGATCCTAGTCTATTTGGATGCATACCTTCCTAAGCCTGGATGGAGAGGGGAGGGCCTTAGACTTTCCACAGGGCAGGATACCCTGCCCTCTCTTAGGACTGGAGGGGGAAGAGGGAGGGTGAGTAGGGGAGTGGGGGGGAAATGGGAGGAGGGGAGGAGGTGGAAATTTTGAATAGTATTATTTATAAAGCAAATAATAATAATAAAAAAATCAAAAAAAGATAAACTCTATACTTTCCCACCATAGAGAGAATAAACAAAAATTAATACAGCTAGCTCTCCCAGGACTTGACCATTATCTCAATTTTCTCAAAGTCCTTGAAAGATACCATTACCCCCAGACAACAGGGTCTCGAGTACACTATGCCCACATTCCCAAGAGATGGGGTGGGTGGTTTTGGACATTCAGTGAGTTACAAATGTTTATAATAATTTGGGGGGTTAGCTTTAAGTTGTTATTGTTCATGGTCAGCAAAACAGCTGAACAAAGGAGATTAGATTCATGTATCTCTTTCTGAAGAAAAAAGAGGGAATATAGTATAGAAATTATGGACTAAAAGGACAAATTGTTGAGTCTACTTTTAAACTTAAAAACAACTGCTCATCTCAAATATTTAAATTGGTATAATAAAGAAATACAGATTAGGACCCATCTTTAACAATCAAACATAGTTATGTTAGGTATGTTTTCAAGGTCAAAGAGAGATATATATTTTAAATGTATAGATGGTCTTTAAACACTTCAAAAACCTACAGAATATGGCATTTAAAATGTTTTAATAGAATAAAGTTTTTCATGACAGTGAGGCATGTCTGCTCCTGGCAGCACCAATTTATTACAAAAGAGGATGAAATCTTCCTAGAATCTCTATAATGGAGTTTGCTTTCAATGTGGAAATGGTAGACACTTGGGCAAAAAAAGCACCTTTATCAACTGCTGACAATATGCTGTCCAAATGGGACAAGCAGGACACAAAAGAAGGCAATGGCCAACCTTTGCCAAGACAAAGTAGGAGAGTCCTTCAAAAATTTCCCGCTTCACAAAAAGATGTGTTTGATATTCTAAGAGTGTAGGTCAAATAGGGATGCCTCAATGTAGCAGAGGTAACTTGGGTGACTTTCTGGGAAGTCAATTGTTTCTATCATTTCTATAGTTTTGGAAGTTGCTTGCTCTGTGCTTACTGTTTATTCAGGTAATATTATATCTTTCTTGGGTCTTTGATAGGGTTGAAGACTAGATAGTTATAGTTACAGTTTTCCTTGTTAACCAAATCCAGAAAAGAAACTTACATAAGATATGTAAAGTTTATAAGTTTGAGAAACATAAAAGTATAAGTTGTTAATCTAAGATGTTTTAGGGTCTAAAAGGATATTTTTAGGATGCTAATAAAATTAGGACAGAAAGTAAATTAGGTACAAAACGTTGGACTCACCAAGATAGGATAGATAATGGAATATTTTTTTCTGAATTTGCCAAATACAGATGGACTGGACATTATATATATATATATATATTATGAATAATTATACAATTAGAATACAATAAGAATAATTATCAGGTATATATATATATATATACCTGATAATTATTCTTATTGTACATAGTATTACTATGTTAGAGTTAAAATATTTCCTTTATATTTAGACAAAAAGGGGAAATGTTGTAAGATATTGGTACATTGTGTGAAGATATATTGCTGTTACTGATGTAATAAAAATCTGAATGGCTGAGAGCTAGGCAGGAGGAATAGAAAAGATCTCCTGGGAGAGAAAGGAAGAGGAGGATGAATCTAGGCTTGTGTGAGACACCAGGAAATATGAAGAAGAAACACGAGGTGTAAAATGGAAGAGAGATAATGCCACATGATACAATGTCGATTAATATAAACAGTCTAATTTAAATTATAAGAACTAGTTAAGAAGGAGACTAAGCTATAGGCTGAGGTCTTACAATTAATAATAAGTTTCTATGTCATTTCATTATTTGTGAACTGGTGTCCTAAAAGAAAGTCCAACTATATAACCTTTGTTTTGAAAATAAATGCAGGCACTTACAGTCCTGTAACCTCCAGATATATGCCATGATATCTTCATGTATGGACATACATGTCCATACACAGACAGGCACACATATTTGCATATATGCAGTATTATGATTGTTAATGCCTTGACTCTAAATATGCATTTGCATAAATCTGATTTTTATGATATTAACTGTTTTTCATCAAAAATGGATGCATTACAGTTATAGCTTATTTGATTCTTTATTGATACTTTCAGTCATTACTGGTAAAGTAAGGAAATACTGTTGATTTTATTATCCCAGGTCACCATCTTTTCTTTATTAACATTGCTTATCAAATCTTGTTTAAGAAATGTAAGCATGAGCCAGGTGGTGGTGGCACACGCCTTTAATCCCAGCACTTGGGAGGCAGAGGCAGGCGGATCTCTGTGAGTTCAAGACCAGCCTGGTCTACAGAGCTAGTTCCCGGACAGGCTCCAAAGCCACAGAGAAACCCTGTCTCGAAAAACCAAAAAAAAAAAAAAAAAAAAAAAAAGAAATGTAAGCATGAAAGTCACACTCTATGCCATAGATGTTTATAGTGTGTAAAAGTAAGTCTTTACTGACTACTTATCAGTAGTGAAAAATAAATTAACCTGATGCCTTTTAGTCTTATAAAAGTCACAACAAAGGGCTGGAGAGATGGTTCAGTAGGTTAGAGAACTTGCTGCTCTTCCAGAGGACCTGGGTTTGATTTCCAGCACTCGGTTGCTCAACACTACCTGTAACACCAGTTCCAGGAGATACAATGCCCTCTTCTGATCTCTCTGGGCATCAGACATGAGCATGGTGCACAGACATATATGTAGGTACTAACACTTAAGCGCAAAATAAGTAACTATTTTTTTGAGTTTTGAATAATTTAGTTTCTGAGGACATCATGCACGAACACTGCACCTAGATCATTGCCTCCTCTCCTTTACCCTCTACCTTAGCCCGTGTCTGCCCTCCCCAAATTCATGATCTTGTCTTTTTTGTCACACGTGTATAAATTAGTATATGTTTGCATATGTGTGTGTATGATACACTGTTTCCACTTAGTTTTTACAGTGTGTACATATTCTCAGGACTGATCAGTTGATATTGAACAACCTATACAGGACCTTGTCTCTTGAGAAGACTGATTTTCCTTTTAGCAGATGTTGAGAGCTTGTAGGTCTTCATCTGGGGGTGTGATGGGTAATTTATCATTGGAATTTTTGGTCAGGGGAATGAAAGAGATTCCCCAAAAAGATATTGCTAATGCCCTTTGTTGCCTCCCAGAGCTTGAAGAGAAGACCCTATCCTATCACTGAAGACACTGGACACATTCCAGACAGGACTTAGAAATGTCTAGCTGGAACTGACTCAGATGTCTCCTCACTGCAGACTGGCTCTCCTAATTTGGGGGAGGGGAGTTCCTGTAAGTTACCAAGGGAGAGGAACAATTAGCAATAAATATGTCTTTTTTGAAAATTCAAAACAAGCTAAATATTGGTGAGGTTGAGCATGCATAAAAAATACATACACTGAAGCAAGGGTGCAGACATAAAATTCCATTCTGGATAGCATTGTCCAGATTCTAGCAACTTGATTCCTACATGTGTGCCTCAAAGAAATTTTAACACAAGGGCTTAATTTGATACCATCATGGTATTAGTGAGTTGAGTAATACCACCAAGAATAAGAGCTGGAGTAATAGAAATACTGTGGGTTAGCCTAAACAGTTGTAGTATTTGACTAGAACTATGTATAAATTGTAAAATATAAAACTGAGCATAAAATCTAAAGCAAAGAATGAAATAGTAAATTATGTCTATGCAATTTCAGTCATTGCTACTATAGTAAACACATTAGATTTGTTTTCCAAATGGCAAGAGAGAAGTAAAAATAATGTAATAAAAACAATGTGTTAATTCCTAAAAATTAACAAAGGACTTGTACAAAAAATGTCTGTAAAGCTGAGGAATCTAACTATTAAACATGCACCTGAAATTTACTGTAATTTTCATTAGTTCACTGAGAATTTTGTATCATATGTTTTGATCATAGTCTCGCCTCCCCCAACTCTCCTGAGATACAGCCCCTCTTTTTTACCAACCCAACTTGCGTCTTCTTTTCATCTTACACCTCAAGCCTTATGCTACCCATTTATTCTTGGACATGTGGCCTTCCACAGGAGTGCGTTTTGCTTACCAGGGACTTCACTCTTAGAGAAAACTAACGCTCTCCCAGCATCTAACAATTTCTGATAACACCTTTGTTCAAGGAGGGACTTCATGCTCACGTGCTACCTGAGACTTTAGTAAACAACTTATCTTCTAATACCCCCAAACTGAACAAGTATTTCCTTAATACTTGTTCAGAAAAATGCTACTTAAACAGTGAATAAAGTATTAAATGATGAATCGTGCAAGCAACAGGAAGTCAATAGCATTTTTAATGTGCAGGAAACACATTTGGTAAAATCTACATACCCTTACCGCAAGAAGCTTACGGTCTATTTGGTGAATAGAGTCAGAATCTAGACCAATAATGAAGGGCATTTTGGTTTGTTTATGGTTTTGTTTTTTATTTATTAGTACATAGTTAAAACTATAGCATGTCACAAAAATATAGTCCATCTTGAAAGAAAATTTAAGAAGAAAGTGCATAGCCATCACTTCCTACTTATCTAGAATGTGTTTTGTTGGAAAGAAGAAGAAATTATTTTCATCTAGTTTTTTCCTTTAGTTTCTCCAATGCTCTTTTCAAAGCCCCAATCACGTCATTGTTCCTCAAGCTGTAGATAAGGGGATTGAGCATTGGGGTCACTACAGCATAGAAGAGAGCAACCATCTTCTCCTGTCCTGCTGAGGATCTGCCCACAGGCCTCATGTATGTAAATATGGCTGTTCCAAAGCACATGGAAACCACTGTGAGGTGAGAAGCACAAGTCCCAAAGGCTTTGCGTCGTCCCTGGGAAGAGCGAATACGCAGAATGGCAGCAACTATGTGAGTATAGGAAAAGAGCACCAGGATGCAGGGAAGCATGATCACCAGAAATCCTGAGATGGCCACCATGACCTTGTTGAGGGAGATGTCCACACAAGACAGCCTTAGCACAGCCAGCATCTCACAGGCAAAGTGATTGATGACCTTATGACAGAAGGGTAACTGGAAGATCATGATGGTTTGCATTAGTGAGTTTGTGAGACCAGCAGTCAGGCAGGCTGAAGCCAGTCCCAGGCACAGCCCTCCATGCATAATGACCATGTAGTGCAGAGGGTAACACACTGCCACGTAGCGGTCATAGGCCATGGCACCTAGCAGGAAGAACTCTGTGCTGCCCATTGCTAAGGAGATATACAGCTGCATCACACATCTGTGAAATGAGATGGACTTCCAGGCTGACAGGAAGTGAATGAGCATCTGGGGAACCGTGCTGTTGGTATAACAGATGTCCACAAACGACAGGATGCTGAGGAAGAAGTACATGGGTGTATGGAGCCTGCTGTCCAGCCCTATGAGGAGGATGATGAGCAGGTTCCCTAGGATGGTCAGCAAGTACATGGCCAGGAACAGCACAAACAAGGAGACTTGAGTCCCCCAGTTGCTGGACAACCCCAGCAGTAAGAACTCACTCACCCATGTCTGGTTTTCCTTGCCCATTAGCTCCCTGAGAATTAAGCCCAAGTTATAGATCAACAAATATCAGATCATAACCAAAACTCTTTACAGAACTTCCATTAAATGGAGAATTTACTAAAATGCTTGGATCCTTCAATTAAAAAATGTGACCGTAAAACTTCACGCTCTCCTTTACATTCAGTTTTTATCTTAAGTTTGTGGCTTTGCTGAACGTCAATTTCCTAGAACCCACAGTGAGATAGCTTAACAGTTACAAACACTTTTCTATTAATTTACTTTTTATTGCTGAGTTCTCCAACTCTAAAAAAAAAATGCTCGATTTCTTTTTGTCTACTCAAGAATTGTGAGTTTCAATTTAGAAAACAGAAAGTGTGAATAGATTTTTTTGAGGTACAAGGAAATGTCAAAAACACCATTTCAGACTTAATAAAAATTTAAAAGTAGAACCTATGCGACCCTGTCCCATCTTAAAAATCTTCATGATTGTCTCTGTCTCTTAGAAGACACAAAGGAATCATTCCCAGTGTTATGTTTTTCCTCCTGAAGAGTGGTAAAGAAGAGGTTAACAGTAGAGTATACCTGTAAAGACACAAGGCCAATTCAGAAATGCACTAGCTACCATCTCTCTTAAATATAATATCTAACAGTTAATGCAAATATTACCTTTTACCATGGAAATCATTTCCTTTAACCATGGGACCATGGAAATCATTACTTAAAACCATGGGACCACAGAAATCATTATCTATAACCATGGGACTCTGGAAATCTAGCAACACATTCCAACTGTCCTTTCAGAAACATCTGAGACCACCAGGCATAAGACTTTGATCATCTACATAGACAGCTGATGCAGGATATTTTTGGATCTGCCAAAAGGGAGCACAGATTCAAGTCTGCTTTGTTTGCTGGGGAAAGAGAGGGATAGCATTGAAGGAAGGAAGGGAGTTATGTCCCTTCTAACAAGTTCTTAGCCAAGAAGGGCAAAGGGTTGATAATGTGACTGATTATAACAGTGCCTGAAGACTTCCAGCTATGGATCCCAGCACAGGTTTGAGACACCCCAATATTCTACAGTGATACTATCCAGTGTCTGCTTCCTCTGAAGAGCAGACTCTGTGTTTCATAACTGCAGCAGCAGAACATTTTCATACAAGCTTAGGCATAAGGAATGGTGATGGGGATGCTATAGGTGAACAGATAACCTCCCTGGTTGAGGCAAATGTGTATGTATTTCACATTTTTTTCTGAAAAGGCAGAGAGATTAGAGAGGCTTTTCCCAGTCCATGAGATTTTTGGAAACCACTTGTGACTTTAATAAAGTGTGAACACAAGGTTACTAAGAGCTTCTGAGTTCAGAACGCAGAACCCTTAAGGCTTCAGAAATACGAGAACACCATCAACATCAAAAGTCTTGGATTGTTTTGTACCTGTTAGACTGCTGTCCTCTGACTGCCTGAGTTATAGCCCAGGGAGCATGGGGAAAGCTCGAGAGAAGACTGAGGCACTGAAGCACCTGGCAGATGAAGCTGAAAGGGCCTGTTCCTCAGTCTGAGTACCCAAAATGTGTCTTCTTCTTCTTAGAGTAAGACATCAGGACTTGACCTGGAGCTCTTTAGTAACCAATTTCAGTCCAACCCTTGGAGGAGTCAGCAAATAGAGAGAGGCTGAGTGGTATGGAGACCCTGGCTTGATGCCACTGGTGCCATCTTCAGTGGGCCATCTCCAAGACGGGAATCTGGCATTGCCCAGTGCCGGTGAGGGCTGTTTTGGAAGAAGGAGCTTTCCTCCTCAGAGATGAAATCTCCACAGGCCAATTATGCCATGCCTGTTAGGCTTCTGTTACTTTCTGTTACTTCTGTTCTTAGTTGTTCTGTCTTAAAAAAAAAAAAAAAGCAAAAACAAAAACAAAAAACTCAACTTTGCCCCTTTACTTGGAAATTTCTATGTCGTTGTTTATTTCTAAATTCTTATCTATATTGGAGACTTTAAAATGACAGTTTAGAGTTCACTAAGAAGGGACTAGGAAGTACCATACTCCCCAGGAGACAGTCCTCTGATTTTGTTAAGAGTAGACTTGGAGGAAGTTGTTCCTTGCCCATCTTTTAAGTCATGAGTCCGCACACTTCTGAATGGAATGTTAATCCAGTATGTTCAGTCATTTCTGAACTATGACCATGGCCTTCAGGCAATGTGTCTTGTACTGTGGCAATTCAGTTGAGTTTTTTCTTCATAACCAATGCAAATATTATGCTGGACCTTAAGCCCACTGGAGCCCCTACTGAAAGACTCCTTTTAATATAGACACTATGGAATTATTTACTTTTTTAAATCTAGAGGTCCTGGTTGTGACACAGGAACAGCTCCCCACCATGCCATGTGGTTGGCTGGGGCAGGACTCAACCAGGAGATGCCCAGGGATGGCCCCAAGCCACTAAACAGCAACAGCTCTCTCTGTCTTATGTGTCTGGGGGATAGTACTGAACCAAATGCCATCTGGGGTCTATAGCCCCAACTCAGGACACAGCAACAGCTCTGTGCCATGCATCTCACAGGGACAGAACCCAATTAGGAGCTGCTGGGAGACTCTAGCCCTGGGTAAGATGCAGCAACATCAACAGCTCTGTACCATACTGTGAGGTTAGCGGGGCAGGTTTCAAACAAGCTACCATCGGGGGGCCTCACCTACCAACCAAGGTAGGTAGTTGGACACCACTGTGGTGAGGGAGTATAGGGTGGGAAGGTGAAAGATAGGGAGATACAGAATGGTTTGTGGGCTGGGGAGAGAGGGGAACCTGGAGAGGTGGGGGTGGTGAGGAACCGGCTGAAGAGAATAACCAGCTGGCCATGTGAGTCCAGGTTGATGTCTGAGCATGGCCTATGACCAAGGGCCAGGTCTTGATGCTGGGTCCTGGGGCAACTGAGGGAGGAGGCTTTTGTTGATATCTGTGGATCCTGTCACCATTGAGGACAGCTATTGTGGGATATTTGTACACTGTGTGAAGGTGTATTGCTGTGATTGGTATAATAGAAAGCTGAACGACCAATAGCTAAGCAGGAGGTAAGGTGGGATTTCAGGGAAAAGATAGGAAGAGGAAATAATCAAGGTGCAGAGGAGATGCCAAGGAGACATGGAGGGAGCAGGACATACAGGGTGAAAGAGAGCTAAAAATCCACATGGTAAAATGTAGATTAATAAAAGCAGATTATTTAAGTTATTAGAGCTAGTGTAAGCTAAGGCTGAGCCTTCCTAACTAATAATTCTGGGTCATTATTTGTGAGCTGGCAGCCCAAAGAAAAATCCATCTACAGCCTTTGCTGCCATGGGTGCATGGTAAGGAAAGGGTCTGTGATGATGTTCCTTGCCCATGTTGTCACCAGGGCCCACATGGATGCCCCAGAATCTGGGCTGCAACCTGTAATAATGGTGTCCAAGGATTGTGCCACTGCCAGGACCAGGCCAATTTGGGTGGCCAGGGGGCCTGCACTGCTGGGGGAGGCCATGCTGGTCCTGGTGGTCTGCACTGCCATCTGGTACCATGGTGACACCCAGCCTGGGTCTGTGGTCCCACCACTGCCAGTGTCTGAATTGACATCTGTGGCCCATATTGCCACCAAAGGTCACATAGATGACTGAGGTCTGGGCCACAGCCTCTGGTCACAAGCTCATCTGAGGACCATGCTGCCACTAGGGACATCCTGATCAGAGTGGCCTGCACTATCACCCAGGCCAGGGTGTCATCTGGGCCAGGGCTATTGCAGAAGGCTATGTCTGGGTCTGTGGCCCTACAGCAGCCAAGGCCTGAGTTGATGTCCAGGACTCCTTTTATCACAAAGAGCCAAGCAGATGACTGGGGTCTGGTTGGCCACCTCAGACTCTGTCAGCGTCAGGGCAATGCTGATTGGATGGCCAGTGCTGCCACCTGGAGCCATGGAGATGTCCAGGCATGGAAACTGCCTAGGGCCATTTCTGGGTCCGTGGCCCTGTGAAGGCTGTATCTGGGGTGGTGTCCATGACTCTAGTTGCCAAAGAGGGTTCTGTGGATGCCCAGAGTCTGGCCAGCCGCCTGGGACTGCGTAGGTGTGTGAGGGCCATGCTGCATCAAGACTGTGTAGGTGTGTGAGGGCCATGCTGCATCAGGACTGTGCTGATCTGAGTGCATACTGAAAAGGAAAAGGCTGAGTAGGGTAAATTAGGAAGTGTAAATTTTGAGGAAGAAAAGAGCACCAGACAGTAGAATGGAGCAAAGTCCTGTATTCAAGGAAATAAACAGATTAAGAAATGGAATACAGGGAGTGGTGACCTCAGGGAAGGGCAGCACACAGGAAGGCCCCAGGAATGGATGACATCACGGTGGAGGAGCTGTGGGCTGCTACAATAGGCTTATGGGTCAAGGTGATTCTCAGACTCTTTAGAGAGATATGTGAACATGGGGTGTTTCCCATGGAATGGAAGCACTCAGTCATAATTTCCATACACAAGGAGAAGGACATGCTGGACTGCTCAACTTACAGGGGCATTGGTTTCTTGTGCCAAAGCAACCAGATTTTCTCCTCCATTATCCTGCATAGGATCAAGTGCAGAACGGAGGGAATCCTAGCAGAGTCTCAGTGTGGATTCAGAGCTAAGAGGAGCACAATTGATCAGATCTTCACTTTGAGGAAACTGGCAGAAAAATATAGAGAATTTGGAAAAGACTTATATGTCTGTTATACTGACTTCAGGAAGGCATTCAATAGCATTTGGAGAAAAGGACTTTGGGAAACAATGAGGTTCTACAGGTACCCAGAGAAAATCATAAGAATACTAGAAAATGTCTATAAAGATACCTCTGCATCAGTCAAAGCCTGTGGAGAACTAAATGACCAGTTGAAGACAGTCATAGCAGAGTTGCAGGGGTGCATCCTACCACCACTACTCTTTAATATATTCCTAGAATTAATGTTAGCAACAGTCCTGCAGGATGAGGAGATAGGTGTGCAGATAGGTGGAGTGCGACTCAATAACCTGAGTTTTGCTGACGATACCACACTGCTTGTTCAAAGTCCAAACAAGCTGCAGGCCGTGGTAAACAGAGAGGTGGAAAGAAGTGAAAAGCTTGTTATGAAAGTAAACATTGAGAAGATTGACATGTCGCACATGGGAGAGACTTTAACATTATAATAAAGAATGAGAACCTCAAGCAAAAAGTCAACTTTGTCTATCTGGGAGGAAACCTCAGTTCAAAGCGGGGAACTACATCAGAAGTCAAGAGGTGGTTAGGAATAGCTAGGGCTGCGTTCCAGCACTGGGAAAGGTTCGGTCAGCAAGAGATGTAACGACAACAAAAGTACAAGGACATGAGACCCTTGTCTTCAGCTGCCTTCTTCATAACTCCGGAAACTGAACATTGAAACTCTCCTCAGAACAGCAGCTGAATGTGTTTGAGATGGCGTGTCTCAGGGGGATTCTAGGTGTCACACGAACAGATAGGCGGTGCAATGATGACATTAAGAAACATCTCCATCTACAGAAGGAGGTAAACTACAGGGCGTTGCAACGGTGCTTCAGCCATGTAATGAGAATTAGGGACCGCAGATACCCAACATCAGCACTGCTTGGAGGAGGATAAGGCGAAGAGGGAGCCCCCCCAAAATGCTGGAGAGACAGCATGAAGGAAGCTTGTGGAACCTTGAGCATGACAATCATACAGGCATCTAGGACTGTCCAGAATAGGAACAACTGGAGAACCACCATTAATGTGCTGCCCAAGCATGCTTAAGTATTGCTGGGGCATGAATGATGATGATGATGATGATGACCTTAGGGAGAGATTCCACCTAGCTAACTTTCCAACTTGTGAAAAGGAATTAAAGAAAATCTTAGGGTCAGGTTTGGTGGGTCACACCTTTAATCTCAGCACTCTGAAGGAAGAGGCTGGCAGATACCTGAGCTGAGTCTAGCTTGGTCTACAGAGTAGGTTTCAGGATAGCCAAGCTTAGGCAGTGAAAGACAGAAAGCTAGTGAAGATGTGACTGAATGAGAGGACCCTTGTTCCCGCCCCAGCAAACAGCAGAACTTGGCAGCTTTGGCCATGTGGTTCTGAGTTTACAGTTAAGGATAGAAGAAAGGAGTTATGGAATAAAGCTGTTGAGGTCAGATGTATGTCAGGAGTGTTCCTGAATGGAGGCCTAATAGAGAGGCCACTGCATGAAGCTGTGATGTTGAAGCCTGGATTGTCTTGGATGTTAGAGATGTCAGAGTCATGGGATGCCTGCAAAGGAGAGCTGCTAACAGGGAGTGGAACCAGCCCAAGAGAAAGAAGTGTGTTGCTGTCAACAAAGCTGAATGGAGTTGGAGATGAAAAGAACATTTTGACATCAGACTTGGAGATGCATAATTTGGAGTTTGCCCAGCTGGTTTTCAGCCCTCCTTTGGTCTGTATTTCCTTGATATGCTCTCTTCCCTGAGTTTTGTAATGGTAATGTCCTGTGCCATTGTATGTTGGAAGTATGTGATCTGCTTTTTGAATTTGATTTTGCATGTGATTGCAGTTAAGAGAGTGCATGAATCTCAAAGAAACTTTGAACTTTTAAACATTGTTGAGGCCGTGATCGACTACAGGGAACTTTTCATTATGATTGGTACAAGGTTATGGGAGCCAGGGAGTGGAATGTGGTAGTTTGAGTATAATTGGTTCCCATAATCTCTCAGGGAGTGGCCTTATTAAGAGGTGTGGTTTTGTTGGAGTGAATAGCACCTTATTGGAGGAAATGTGTCACTGTGGGGGCAGGCTTTGAGGTTCCCTACACTCAGGATAGGGCCCAGTGTCTCAATTGACTTCCTGTTATCTGCACGATGTAGCACTCTCAGCTCCAGCACATCTGCCAGAACGTCACTGTGTTCCCTATCATGATGATAATGGACTGAACCTCTGAAACTGTAAGCGAGCCACCCCATTTAAATGTCTTCTTAATAAGTTACCTTGGTCATGGTGTCTCTTCATAGCAAAGAAAACCCTAAGACACCTGACCTTTGTGTGCTCTTTGGTAGGTCCGACAGACTCTTGGGGTGATGACATCTGCTACAAACTTCCTGTCATCACGTATAGCTCCTCCATGCCATGGCCATGGTGGAAGTGAAAGTGGGAACTGTTGAGACTCTCAGCTTCAGACACTCGCCACGTTTCTGCTGCAGTCTCCGCCATTTATGGTGCTTGAAGTTTGTTCTTCGACCCCACATTTGTGACCTCCAGCACAGAGGTTCTTAGCACTTAGGGATTTCTCCTGGTACTTCTATGAAACTGGAACTGAGCATTCCCCATAAAGTCTCCACTGAATAGTCTGCGTCAGGCTGTTTGCCATCTAATTACTGTTATCTGCCATCTTGCCAATGATTCCTATGAGCACCTGTTTGACTCTCACTGTGACATCTATGTCCCTGAGTTGTGATTGCTTTATTGTATGCTGTTGTAGCCTTAACTGCCAGGTCAGTGTGTGTGGACTGTAGCAACTTATCAATCATTCAGTGTCACCAACACATGAAAAACACTTCACTGGTATTTACCATATAGCACCAGCAACAGTTACATCAGTTAATGTAACAAAATTTAGGATTAGATCAACTTTAAGGTAAACAATAAATGCTCAACTGTCTGAGGAATATATAGCCTTCAATTATTTTTAGTTTTATATATTTTTATTTTTATATTTTGTACGTATGAGTGTTTTGCTGGTATGAATGTCTGTGTATGGCTATGGGGGCTAGAGGAGTGTGCCAGATCCTGTGGAACTGGACATAATAGACAGTTGTGAGCTGCTTTGTGGTCCTTGGGAATTGCACCCACACTCTCTGCTAGAAAAGTAAGTGCTTTTAACAGCTGAGTCACCTTTCCAGCCCATCCCCAAACCCACACATTGTAAAGCCAGAGCTTCTGTGATAACATGCTCACAAGTGGAAGGATCCCAAGTTATCTGAGCTGATGAAGACACAGAGGCAGGGAAGGAAGATCCTTTCTGTGACTTACTGACATGAGAAGGCACATTTTTGTCTTCTCTCCTCCTCCTTTCCTATGTCCTGTTCCATCACTTCATGCCTCTCTTCTAATACATCTACTTTTACATCAAAGGCACAACGTGTGCTCAGAACATCACAATCCACCAAAATTGGAGAGTGAATAAAATCTCAACACCTGCTTTTAAGATGAGGTTGGACAAAGCTCTGAAGTGGGGCATAGGGCACTGTCTATACTGCGCACCAACCCTTCTGCTTTCTTAAAATCCATATTAAAGCAACTATCTCTATTGTCTTGTAAAAGGAATATTCTTTCTCAGGTCAACTCTGGCTTTGCTACTTTTCCTAGCCATGTAACTGTTTCCTCTTTGCTTATTTTCTTTCCATTTTTTCAAGAACAAGATTATTTCTGAAATTAGATTGTTCTAATTTTGATGGGACTTCACACATGCATAATAATTTTATTATCAAATTGATCATTCACCATTTATAAAAATGCATGGGATATTTCATTGCTCAAATTGCCACTGTGCACAAAACAGCTTGTAATTAGATCTCAGAAAAAAAAATGATGTTTTTCTTCCCGGCTCTCTCAGAATGGACATTATGTTAGATCCTACATACAAAAATGCCAAGTCTATTTAGATAGAAATATTCTCATACTACCCTAGCATAGTGCATCATAAAAGTGCTGGAAGAGGCAAAATACACCATGCATCACTAAGAGTAAAACTTCAAGTGTGAAATTTGTTTGATTCCTCAAGGAACTACTATTTGATTGCCAATGCTGTACCACATTTTTTCCAAAGTACAAATTAAAAGTCAGTTTTTCAGTATAACATTTTAAAATGCTGTTAATACTAAGAGTATACAGAAAACCAAAACAAAATAATGTTTATTTTGTATCAATTACATATTCTTCTCCATTTACTTAGGATTCATTAAAATACACTATAAGCAAATAATATACAGTGGATAATCTTGACAAAGGTAACTGGGTGCTAAGCTTATACCTCTATATCAGCATTTTCTGAGTATCATACCTCTTGCTGATAGCAAGACATCAGAATAAAAAACCAAAAGCACAAATTAACTTCAGTCAGTATTGATTTTGAAATATCATAAAGTACAAACTTGTGGGTTGACTATGCAGCTGAACCACAAGGGTAGGGTTGAGTAATGATTGGTGAGAGATGACAGTGATGCTGAGCTCCGTAACACACACTGCTGTGACAGAAACATAAACCCACATCCTCCTCCTGCCACACCCACTCAGCCTCCAGCATTACATCGCCAGCACATGTTCTTCCGGGCCTTCCTTGTTGCCATGGCAATACCTCCTATCTGAGTCAAGAGGAGAACGTTGAAGAAAAGGCATCTTCTCCATCAATGCTCAGGAGTCATCATCTTGTGAGCTTGGATGCGAACCCAGAGAATTTCCCTAACAGTTTCCGCCAAGCCCCTTTCACCTCCTTATTCCTTAGACTATAAATCATGGGGTTCAGCATGGGCATCAATACAGCATAAAAAAGAGAAATTAGCTTCTCTTGAAGGACAGATGGGTTGGAGTGGGGTTGGATGTAGGTGAAAATGGTGGTGCCATAGCATAGTGTTACCACAGTGAGGTGGGAGGCACAGGTGTGGAAAGCTTTTCTCCTTCCCTCTGTGGACTGTATCTTTAGAATGGTGGAAATGATCTGGATGTAGGACAAAAGAACCAGGAAGAAAGGAGTCATAAGCAAGACAATGCTAGAAACCATGATCACGATCTCATTGGAGGAAGTGTCCACACATGCCAATCTGACCACAGCTAGTATTTCACAGGAAATGTGATCGATATACTTATTTGTACACATGGGCAACTGAAAGGTGATGGCGGTATGCACAAGAGAATTAATGGAGCCACTGACCCAAGATGTGATGACCAGCCTCGTGCACAGCCCTGCATGCATGATGACCGAGTACCTCAGAGGGTCACACACTGCCACATAGCGGTCATAGGCCATCACTGCCAACAGAAGGAACTCAATCCCACCCAAGCCCAGAGAAAAAAATAACTGTGCTGCACAGCTCAGAAATGAAATTGCTTTGTGTGTGTCAAGAAAATGAGCCAGCAGCTGGGGGACTATGCTTGTGGCATAGGACACATCCACAAGCGACAGGTTGGTCAGAAAGAAATACATGGGAGTGTGGAGTCTGCTGTCCAGTCTGATCAGAAGAACGATGAGGAAATTCCCCAGCACTGTCGCCAGGTACATCAGCAAGAATAGGACAAAGAGGGAGACTTGAGTGTCCCAGTTACTGGACAGGCCAAGTAGGATGAATTCATGCACCCACGTCTGGTTGTCCTGTTCCATTAACAAATGTGATGATTATTAATCTGTACAGAAAGTTTTAAAAAAGTAAAAACAATTGAGTAACCATGGAGTTCCAGGTGAAATGACATAGTACATGTGACCTGGCAGCTGTCTCATCAGTCTTCAGTCCGTTCATGAGACTGCAGTTGTATCCTCAATCTTAGTATGCTTTTCATCAGCTCTGTTTCAAAAAACATATTTTTTTTACCCATTTCCTTTGGTTAGGGGTAAGGAGAGCATAATAATTGGCTATGATGAGTAAATCAGTAAATGATTTGAGACCTAATGTTTTAAAACTCCCTAAAATATGTCAACTAGCTTACTCTTAATGGAATTCAAAAGTCAATTGCAAAACCAGTTATTTTGAAGAGGCAGGGATTTGTGGCATTATCTAGAAACAGAAAACATTGTTTTAAATCTCAATTGTCTTTAGCAGACATGTCATTTACATGTCATGATAAGCTTTTGCACATAGAAATGGCTTATAGTCAATAATTATTATTATATATAATAATAATTTTGTATATTAAGCATACAAAAATACTTGGGTAACATTACTGATGTATTATCCAGCACTTTGTGTGCTTTTAGCATTCTGTCATAATTAAGTAAATGTTATTTCCTTCCCACATTTCCCACAAAATAGACACATAAGTTTACAGCTTTTGAAAGAAATCTTTGGTCTTTTTAATAGGCTTTAGTCTCCTCTGCTGTTCATAGTCTAGAGAAGGGTGCCACAATGATACCCAGAATTTGGTGTTTTCCCTTTTTCCCTTACTTTGGTTATGGACTTCTTCAGGTGTCAGTTGAAAAAAAAGCAAAATTGACATGGGAGCTTAGACATCCAGATCTAAGAGACAGAGGGAAAGCAGACATTTAAGGATCTATCTTTTCTGTTAAATAGAATATGATAGGATTTCTTATAGATGTTCATTAGAGTGGAAATTCCCTCCTGGTTGCTTGCGCTGGGCAAGGGCTTTTATGCCAACTGTAAACATTGAGGAGAAACAGAGGTCATCTCTAAAAGACTTCTAAGAAGCACATATTGTTATTTTTTCCTCCACATCTGCCTGTCTCCAGTGCGACAGCTACTAGAGTGGGTGAAATGACAAATGTTGTTATTTCTCCTCCATATCTGCCTCTTCCCAGTGCTGCAGCCTCCAGAATGTGTGACTAGGAAGAAAACTAGAGGAATATACAACAGAAATAACCAAGGGGAGAAACAGAGGGTGTTGACCACTTCTAAAGCCTCTAAGCCTAAAAGAGGAGCGCTACCACACTTCGACTGTCTTCCCTGGTGAAGAACAAGACTAGGTAACTGCTCTGAAAATGCCCAACTCACATCTTCATCTGAGCATACTTCATTCTCCTCTTGCACAGTTCTCCAATGTCTGTGACATTAGTTTACCATAGCTAGTTGTCTTTAGTTTTACCATAGAAATTTGTTACATAGTGCACAACCCAACACAGTTCTATTACTTCTATTTTACTAATTATAGCAATTATTATAGATTGTACGTTTTACAGAAAAGTATATTGCTAAATCAAGCTACTCTTTGGGTAACCACATTTTTGATATGTTAACTGATTGATATCAAGATTGTTTTTATTGTTAAATGCTTAAAAATAAAATAATGCTGAACAGGATCTTTATAAGGTGGAGGACCTAATAGAAACTGGTATATTGTGAACATGTGTATCACTTTCTATTGATGGCATGCAATACATTGGATCCAAGGAGAAAACCAAAGCTTTAAATGGCAGACAATAAAATTGCATAAAGAGAAGAAAATGAGGCATTTTCAGTAAAGATCCGTTTTCCTAAGCTAAAATAATGCCAGTGTTTCATCCTAGGGAAAATCATTTGCATGTGTTTCAAACTCATTTAAGCAACTATTGGCCAAAGCAAGAAATAGAACCTTAATGCTTCAACAGCACTCAAAGGCAAAAGTTAGAAATTCATATTTCTCACTCAGCTTTTTGCATGCTATAGTGTGGCTTATTTAAAGATCGAATTTTAGCCTATTTTTAAAATAAAGTAAATTTCAATAGATTATATTGAGTCCATGTGTGCTAAAACTTTTGCTATTGTTTCGTCCTACACATAAATAAGTCAATATTGTTTTACACTTGGTGTATCCCAAAACATCCTACAAGGTTTTACTCAGTTTAATACCATTGTCTTAGAACTCTGATTACTGAAAATACACGTTACCTGAAGGAAACAAGTAGAGAGATTCACATAAGTAGGCTAGGGATGAATTAGTTGTCATCTGGATGGATTTGGCTTTAGATAGCCTGCTTCCCTTTTACATCTGTCTTCTACCCTTTCATCTAAAAGGCAAATAACTTCATGTCAATCCCAAGACCACTGTTCTGCACCCAGCCAAATTTGCAGCAGATGTGGAGCCTGCCTAAGAATTTTCCTTTGTTCTACCAGCTTTTACATTACCTTTTGGAATTCAAGACCTTCCTAAAGCCAAATCAAATATATGATTAACTGCAACTTCTCAAGCAATAATTTGGTGATATTTGCTATTAACATATAGCACCTGAAATCATGGAGTCATTTAGTTAGTATGCTTTGATGTACTTAAATTTATTATTAAATAAATTAAAAGTAATTAATTAATTAAAAGTATTTTTTTAATTTACTTAAATTTATTCCAATTTATGCTCATCTACCCCCATCTCCACAGAATTCCTGAGAGGAAAAAGTACTTCCAAATAAGATTTCTGAAAATAAGATACTCCGTTACAATTTCATCTAACACACCTTCTACACATCTGGGATAAAATAGAAATGATGAATTAGAGAAAGTGTGAAGCCCTGTTCGTTGGGATAGTGATGAGAGGCATGACCCATAGAAATCTATTCAATATCAGAACCACTTGCTTTTTTGGCGCCACAGTCATCACATCACACACGGATCCGGAGATGACCTCTCACGTGGTTGCTCACATTGCTTCCTCACTGTTCTTAATGGAGAGTACTTGTTCTTACTACTCTGTGGAACAATGTTCCTTTATTTGACCTTTTCAAGGAAGAGGTTGCCAGGATGCACCAATGAAGAACCATTTCTTTTTGAAAAGGTCACCTTTACAGTGTTATGTCCAGCTAAATGTTTTTTTAGGAATAGAGTAAAAATTACTTAAATTCAATTAGATTGTTGTATCAGTAACTTATATTCTCTCCCCTCATGCACAGATGCATTAAGGAGAAAATCCTACTAGGCAAACACAATATAAAAAGATTTTCCAGAATCTCATTCTTCAAAAAATATTTTTAGCCAACATTCATGTCACTATAAATAAGCATAGTACTCAACCTTAGATCAATCTTTATAAGTCCCAAATGAATCATATTGATCTTAAATGGATAACCCATCAGCTGGGTTACAGAGATGACAATTTTCTGTTGGTGCTGCCCTAACGCTAATGGATAAAATTCCAAAAGCTTTACTCCAAGAAAAAAATTGTTCAGTCATAATCATCTTTTGTGATGCTCCATTGAGTCTGGATGATATTTGGTCTTCTTGGAGCACTCTGCAGTCTTATCTGCAATAAACTGAGCCCTTAATACAAGTACATAACACTATTTTGACAGATAATTTTTTCACATGCTGGCCTACATAAAGCAGAACCTTAACTTTGTACACTTCAATCATCAGTGGAGATCACCCCTTCTGGCAGAGAAATGTTCATGTTCATGTATGTGACCACACAGCTGTTTTCCATACTTACACTGTACTCACTGTTGGCAGGAGCATTTCATCATCCTTGCATTTGGACACAGTGAGAACACCAGGGACACCATGGTGGCTGAAGTATCAAAAATGCTTTTGTACCCGAGAGCACTGCTGTCCTTTCTTTTTGGTGTCTCATTATCTATTTCATCTCCAGGTTTATTGACTTGGCTTTTCCTATAATCCAATTCTAATTATTGATACACAGTCATTAAAGAGTTGCAGTCTTAAAATTCACATTTAGTGATCTGTTTTATTTTGGTTACATTGTGAGAATCCCAATCTTCTTTATTTCTCTTGCCCCATGTATCTAGGATATTCCTCACAGTATTTTGTTCTTCTTGATCCTATAATACTTTCCTACAGATGATTCAAGGATCAAACCCAACAAGACAATCATGGAGCCTCATTCAACTTTAACTCCAGTTTCTAGTCTCAAGTTTGATGACTTTGATAATCAATTTAGTCTTCTTATATCTGAAGTACTTCCTCTGAGAAAGAAAGTAAAGTGGTCATATATACACAGTCAGAGAAATAATTGAGACAAGATACTTTAAGGTCATTGAAATGTTATTTTTCAGAGAAATGTAATATGCTCCTACTAAATATTCATGAATTTCCATGACTAGGTACATATTTTATTTAACTAGACTCTGTCCTGTGTCCTAACAAAAATGATTCAGGATTCATCTATCATGTTTCCACTTTTAATTAATAATACTTTTTCCTAGACCCCTTCCTCCAACACTAAAGTAAGCTCATATGGTGGCAATGTCTCTAATCCTCAAGCCTTTGGAAAGCTGAATGGTTTCATTCTAATTTCTGTCAGCCTGGGTGTGAGAAGATCCCAGTATCCATAGTCCCACACAGTCTGTATGCCCACAGAGATGAGATTACTGTTTGTTCTGCCTGTCTATGGGCTCCTGGCTACATCCACCTTCTGCTGACACAGCTATTCAAATTCCCCAAGTAGTAGTCAGTACCTAGTGGTGTGGACGTATCTCCAGGATTGTATTGCAAAGGATGTTCTCTTGTTCGGAGTGGTGGACTGTGGAGATGTCCCAGTTGTCTTGCCTCCAGGACTCTAAAATTCCCAGAGATTAGTTTACAAAAATTAATGGGAGGAAGCTCACAGGTGATCCCACGTGGGCTCACAAACAGTACTAATAAAATGAAACAGAGGCTGCTCTGGTGACCTGGAGCCAGCAGGGTCCCTTGGGTGTGTCTTACATTGGTGTATTAATTGCTGTCATCACTCCCAAATCTCAGTGGCTGGGTCACCATGCTGCCCTTCCTCTCCTTGTGGAAGGCTGTTCTTTCTCTCTCTTTCCTAAGTTCTCGTGAATCCATAGATCATTCTTTAAAACTTACATAAACCAGTTCTGTGACAGTCTATCATGGTCTCATATAGTACATGGTGTGGGAGGTTCTTCTATCTATGTGTTGCTTTTATTAGTTAATGAATAAAGAAATTGCATTGGCCTGTTGATAGGGCAGAACTTAGGTAGGTAGGGAAAACTAGACTGAATGCTGGGAGAAGGAAGGCAGAGAGAGAGAGAGATGCCATGGAGCCACCGCTAGAGTCAGACATGCTGAAACTTTGACCATAAGCCACAAAGATATTTCCAGGCCACGCGGTGTGCTGCAGGGCATATTTAGCTATTACTCAGATCAAAAGGGTTTATGTGCTGCATGCTTATTCTCAGAGTTAAAGTGCTGAGCACAGCTCTCTACCAGACTTGGCAGTAATGGTACATCCACCATTTTGAAAGTGGAGAGAGGTGAGCCAACATCCAGAGCAGCTACAACCAAGCTGCCTACCATTTTAAAAGCTCTTCAAGACAGTAAGGAATTACAGATAGCTCAATAAGAACAGAGTCAAACATAAAAGAACTCTAAATGGGTCTCAGTGTTGGATAAATGTATGTAGGCATTTAGGTTGTTTCCAGGTTCTGGCTATGACAAACAAAGCTGCTATGAACATAGTTGAGCACATGTCCTTGTGGCACAATTGAGCATCCTTTGTATATATACCCAAAAGTGGTATTACTGAGTCTTGAGGAAGGTTGTTTCTTACTTTTCTGAGAAATTGCCACACTGATATCCAAAGAGGTTGTACCAGCTTGCATTCCCACCACTAGTGCAGAAGTGTTCCCTTTTCCCCACAACCAATCCAGCCCCTCGACCAAAGAATGAATAAGAAAAAAATGTGGTACATTTACACAATGGAGTACTACACAGCAGAAAAAAATAATGACATCTTGAATTTTGCAGGAAAATGGATGGAGCTAGAAAACAATATTTTGAGTAAGGTAACCCAGACACAGAAAGACAATTATCACATGTGTTCACTCATAGGTGATTTTTAAACATAAAGCAAAGAAAACTAGCCTACAAATCACAATTCCAGAGAACTTAGATAACAATGAGGACACTAAGAGAAACTTATATAGATATAATCTACATGGGAAGTAGAAAGTAGAAAAATACAAGATCTCCTGAGTAAATTGGGAGCATGGAAACCTTGGGGGAGAGTTAAAGGGGAGAGGGGAGAAGCAAGGAGAGGAGCAGAGAGAAATGTAGAGCTCAATAAAAATCAATAAAAAACCTAAAAAATGTACATAGGCTTGGGAGAGAGAAGAAAAAGAGTATAGAGAGTTGGAAAAGAAGTAAATCATTTTTTAAAAACTCTTTAAAGAGACAAGGTACAGACAGTCATAGATTAAAAGGAATAAAGAAAAATAAACCACATAAAGATGGAATATACACAGAGAGTCTGGATTATGTATATTATTGTGTACTCTTTGAATTTTTTGACTGTGAAGGAGCTAAGTACAGAGAGATATTTCAATGTATGGGCTGCTAAGCTAAGTCAGAATGTATATTACAAGGGTATCTTGACTTCAGAATGTGGGTCTAAGGATACATTGCTTTGGAAAACAGGTTCTTCTCTTGTTTCCACAGAGGATGAAAACCTGTGGATTGCTTCCAGACTGGTGTGGTTTAGTAGAACAAGACCCCCTGAAAGATCGCCTTGAACATCCCTCAAAAAATTATTTCACCCAATAAACAGCAGGAAGAAGTTTGGAGAAACTATGCCCATATTCCCAAATATTGTCTATAAATGTTTGTTTACATTTAAATGGGGATATGCTATATAGATAGATACTTTGCAATGGTATGGATCTTGGTCTATTAATACAAATTTAAGGTCAATTTTGTTATATGTATATGTATTTCTGATCTTGATTAAGGTATTGTGTTTGTGTAGCTCATTTAAAATGTAATGTATAATTAAGAAATATAAGTTAATAGATAATCATCTATAATAGTCAAGTTTGTAGTCATGTTAGTTAGATTTTCTAGATGTACAGAGATATATTTCAGTTAGATAGGTATTCTTCAAATCTTCCGGAGACTTTCAGAATATGGTGTTTAAATGTTTAAGAAGTTAGGACTTTTTATGACAGTGAGACACATCTGCTCTTGGCAGCACAAGCTACTTCAAGAGGAAGATGGGAACCGAAGAGGCGCCTTATGGAGCTGGTTAGCCATTTTGGCAAGAAACTGCTCTTGCCTGGCTATATAAACTGGACATGCAGGACCCACAGAAAAATGACTGCTGAATTTGCCTAAAGGTGAGACCATCCTTCAGAGTTCCTGCTTCATGAAAGAGTCTGCTAGACATTCTGCAGGATACAAAAGAAAGTGGCTGACAAACTGCCATTATAAGTGGAACTATCTTTGAAATTTCCTGCTTCATGGAAAAGTCTTCTGGATACTATGGGCCTGTAGACTAAAGATGGATGCCCCAACAGTACAGAAGAACTTTGGGTGGCTGTCCAGGCAGCAAGATGTCTCTGTCAAGTATAAAATTTTGGAAGTTGCTTACCATGTACTTCCTATTTACTTAGGTAATATTCTATCCTTCTGGAGTCTTTGATGGAGTTGAAGAATTTATAATTATAGTTACAGTTTTCCTTAGTTATGATAAAAGATAAAATAAATATAAATATTATAACTGTAATTCTTGCTTAATAACTGTTTTGTTATATGTTAAGTTTACTATGTTAAAGTTAAAACCTTCCTTTTTGTTTAAACAGAAAAAAGGAAATGGTGTAAGCGGTCCTTCTGTCTATGTGTTGCTTTTATTTTATTGGTTAATGAATAAAGAAACTGCCTTGGCCTGTTGATAGGGCAGAACTTAGGTAGGCGGGGAAAACTGGACTGAATGCTAGGAGAAGGAAAGCGGAGAGAAAGACGCCATGAAGCCACTGCCAGAGTCAGACATGCTGAAATTTTGCCAGTAAGCCCCTGCCACATGGCGATACACAGATTAAGAAGATGGGTTAACTTATGATGTAAGAGTTAGCCAATAAGAAACTAGAGCTAATGGGCTAAGCAGTGATTTGATTAATACACTTTCTGTGTGATTATTTTGGGTCTAAGCTAGCTGGGCAGCCTGGAAGAACAAGTGGCCTTCCCCAACAAGTACAAATTACCCCTCAGTGCCTATGTTCCAAGGAGCTGTGGCTGCCCTGCATTTAAATCAGGTGAAAACAGAAGTATTCTTCTTTTAGATCCAGGAGGCCTTTGCCCTTCTTCTGAGAGTCTTGAAGGCTATGTATGCTATGTTCTACTAAGGGGCATTCAAAGAATATCATAAGTTGCTATGACTCTACAAGTATTGGTGTTCAGTCAGTAGATGTCTCATGGTAGCATTTAAATCAAATCCCAAACTGAAGGTATTGCTTGAAAATATCAAAGACTCTAAATAAATACACAAACACAGCTTTATGATTTACAGACTGACTCAAAATAGTGTAAAAACCTTAATTTTGTAGACATCTTCCTTTTTTTTTAGCATGTGTTAAAAGATTCATGAAATGTTGAAATCAGAATTGTACTATCAATATCTGGAATATTATTTTGCCTCTTAAAGCCTCAAGTGAATCTTTGTCTATTTATTCCTCATACTCAAAAATGCTTCTGCCTTGCTTCCTGCCTGTCTGCTGTTAGTCAGCTGATGACTACCATTCCAGGAGCCACCCTCTCATTTTCTCATCTACTTGATGGCTGATCACAAGACTCCATCACTCCACTCTTTCATTCTCTTCTACCTTATAATGCTAACTCTACTTCCCTACTGTACACTTATTCTTTTAAATTATTTTTATTGATTATTTGGGAATCTCACATCGTGTGTCCAATCAAGCTCACCTCCTAGTCTTCCCATGTCCTCCCCTTTCCCTGTGACCCTCCAAATGTTCATCTTGTATTGTCCATTTATTCACTGGACCACAGTCGTATTTCTACTGGCCAGGCCCCTAAGGGGGAATGAGTCTTTCTCTGTTTATATCTGTGCCAGAAATCATAAACTGGTGAGAGTCATATGGGGGCTTGGAGCTGGGTGGAACTAGCTCCCCCATGCCCATGCCACCACCTGCACAGCAATGCTGGGGGCCGATGAGGGGTGGGGCCATCTCTCCCTTAAGGGGTGGGGCCAGCTCTCCTGTTCCTACAGACATTAACATGACTTCAGGTGGCAGACCCAACCTTGGGCACCCCACATGGACTCAGGTGGTAACACACAGGCCTCAGATATCAACACAGCCTATTACTGTCTCAGGACCACTGATTCACTCATGGCCCTCAGCAGCTGCCTGGACCATGGGCCTCAACATGGCCTGAGGTGAATTACACATGGCCCTCACATCAGCATGGCTCCCAGAATCAGCAAAGTCCATGGAAATCACCAGCGCATCAGGCACGGTCACAGACTCCATGTGTCCACATGGATTTCAAACTTCATTGCATCCTGGGGCAGCAGCATGGACCACCAACACCAGCATGGTGTCCAGTTGTATCACAGACCATGGTGGTCTTTCAAGGAGGTCTAATCCAGAATGTGAACCTTTCTTCATCTCAGGCATCATCATCACCCAGAACCAGGGGGATCTCACTGCCAAGGGATAGGGAGGCCTGTACATTTATTGTGTGTTAAATAATCTACACTCATTGATACCATTTTGAAAGTAAAATTTCTCAGATTAGATTACATGGTTGGACACTTAGTCTCCAGTTATTTGGGAAGGTTTTAAAAACCCTTAGAAGGTAAGGTCTTGCTAGAGAAAATAGATCACTAGCCCCATTTCCTGTCCATTCTGTGTCCTTACTGTATATACAGTGGGACCAGCTGCCTCGTGTTCCTACTGCTGTGTCTTCATTGCTATGGTAGACTTTATACCTTAAACTAGAAATTAAAGCACTTTCTCCTGTAAGTTACTTCCTCTCAGGTATTTGGTCACAGCCATGAGAAAAATAACTAATACAGGAAATCAGTACTGAGAAGGGGGCTATTACTATGATCAGCCTAACCATGTGGTTCTTAAGCCTTTAGAATTGATTTTCATGAAGAATAGAGAGGGGTGGAAAGTAGTATATGGGAGAGTTTGGAGGAAGGGAAGGGAAGGCAGAAATACTTCAGTTAAAATACAATCTCAAAAATAAACAACAATAACAGAAAAGTTGTAAAATGCTATAAGCAGAGAGTAGTGGAGCTTCCTGTCGGGAGTATGGAAGCCCAGAAAGCCAGGAGAAACGGGAACAGTGGAGGCCTGGCCCATGGAGTCTCAGAGGGGGACAGATATCTGCTGGGAACCGGGACAGAGGCCATTCATTTTATACTCTGATCTGGGCAAATCCTGAGAACTTGGGTGAGGATGAATTCAAAACTAATTTTGCTGGCGAAAGAATTCCTAAGACCAGTTAGTATCCAGGCTGTAGCACAGCGACTGTCGCTCCTCTAAGCCAGATCTACAGTGAGAGAACACATAGATCGGGAAGATATAAAAGGGGTAGAAAGCAGTGTGAGTAAACTGATAAATGCAGGCAAGGAAGACTCAAAACTAGACGTTAATGTTAAAGGAGTGTATCTCATTAAAGAGAAACCTCGTGTTCTGCACTAGGAAAGTAGGAATGGTACCCGAGGAAACAATGCCACCCACCCCAGGCTCCATCTTGTGATAACCCAAATTTATTTGAAATGACAGAGCCTGAACCGAGACTGATGCCGGTGTCTCCTACTCAAAAACACTTGCCGAAAAGGGGTTTTCAAAGATTCAGCTGTCAAAGAATACAGAGGCTGCTATCACACTAACCAAGGCAGCCAGATAACTTTTGAGCTGGCATCCCAACCTGGCAGCATTAACCACATGATGAGAGACGTGAGGATAAGAGTATCATGGAAATTGCACCACGGTTCCAGAGAGCCACTGAAGCCAGGCAATGTGTGGTAGTCCCTGAAAAGAGAATTATGTGAAGTTGTGAAGGTGAAGTCTAAATGGAAATAAGAAACATGTAATGCTAGAGATGACAGGGAAATAGAATATCTGCTGAGGAAAGCTGTGAGCAGATATTGGAGCTGGAGAAGCTATATTCAGGCAGCCAACCTAGAAAGGTATGGCTATCCACACCCTCCAGAGCTTAGGTGACTCTATCATGAGCCCTTGACACCACCCATGCAGCTCCAGGATCTGGCTTTCAACCTACTGGGTTTCAGTCTGTCCTTCTTATGCTTCCATCCCCTGTTTTTATGAGAGGGTTTACTTTATGGCTTTGTGTGTTATAAGTGAGTAACTTTCTTTTTAACCAGGGCTCACAACAGTTGGTTTTACTCTGAGTCTGAGGAGAAAAAAAAAAAAAACTTTGGGTTTTTTAACCATGCTGAGATTGTTGAAGACTGTGGACTTGTTAAAGCTGTAGTAAATACACTGCATTGTGAGATAATTATGAGCCTGCAAAGGCCAGAGACAGATTGTTGTGGTCTGAATGTGAAACGGCCTTCATAGCTCTGTGTTTGAACCCTCCATCCTCAGGTGGTAGCTCAGTTTTGGACAATTTGAAATATTTAGGAGGTAGATCTTACTGATGGAGGTGAGCCAAAAGAGGCAGGCTTTGAGATCTCACAGTATTGACATAGTTCTTGCCTCTTCTCCATGCCCTCACTTCAGATGTGATGTGACAGAGTTGCCTTATGCTCATGCTGCCAGGACATTTTTGTCATGGCAGACTATATCCCTTCTTAAACTGAAAACCAAAAATAAACTCCTTCTTCATTAAGTTGCTTTTTATCAGGTATCTGGTCACAACAACAAGAAAAATAACCAATGCTCAAAGGAAATACAGAAGCAATAACATTGCCAGTGTCTTATGCAAGCATGTTACCATGGCTTCTGATGTCATGATATCTTTGACAAATTTTCTAAATTAATCTAGGCATTTAGGAGGGAAGGCAGAAGCTCTTCTCATTCATCTCCTTTCTTTGTTTTTCTAATGCCTTCTGTTTATTTTAATTAGTTGTTATTTGCACTTTTGTACTTCCCTTGTTTTAACTAGTATTTCTTTTTTTTCCACATTTAATTTTTTATTATTGCATTATAAATAGTACCATTCAAAATTTCCACCTCCTCCGCTCTCTGAATATGACTGACAATGGGGACTGACTGAGAAGCCAATGATAATGGCACTGGGATTTGATTCTACTGCATGTACTGGCTTTTTGGGATCCTAGTCAGTTTGGATTCATCTCCTTTCTAAACACCTATAGAACTGACAACATTTGATTCTTTCCAGCAGCATGTTCCCAAAGGTTGAGATTGTTAGCCTTAGGATACAGGTGCCTCAGTCACAACTGTTTGTCTACACTCATCTGTTGACAGAAGAGACCAAGTCCGAAGCTTTCAGTATGACATCCAGAGCGCTCTCTATCATTCTTATAGTAAAGTTTGGATGAAACTCTTCCTTCGTGTTCAACCTCCATAGTTCAACACTAAGAAACATCTTCTAAACAGATCCTTTTTCCATTATGAATGCTGATGACATCTACTCTTTGAGTATTTTGTTCATAACCACCCTGTAATAAAATGCTTTTCTGATATGACAGGCCTCATTCAATCCAGACTTACTGAAACATAAGCCCAGAAGAAAAGTACTTTAAAGAGCATTTCACAAGTTTCTAATGGGAGATTTCCCTGAATAAATCACTTTGTCACCATCTCACATTCACCTTTCAGTGTAACGCTTTATCCTACATTACCAAATTCACAAATGTTCCATCTAAAGTCTTCAGTGAGCCTTTTTATGGTTTGAATGTAAAATATCCCTCAGGCTCATGTGTTGAATGCTTAGCCACAAGATCCTGACAGTGCCCTGGAATGCTGGAAACTTTAGAGGGTAGGAATCAGCTAGAGAAAGTGGGTCACTATAGGCATGTCTTTGACTGGCAGATCCTCTAACTGTCATCTAATGATTCCTGTCTGCAATGAGGCAAACAGCCTCTTTCATCACACGCTCCCATTAGCATGATGTACTATGTCACTGGTTCAGAATCAAAGTAGAGAAAGATTATGGACTAAGATGTACGAAATTGGATCCCAAAAATAAATCTTCTTTCTTCAATTGTTCAGGTATTTTGTCCCAGAAACATAAATTCTGATGAGACTCAGCGTTACTTGTCAGCTCAAGTAAACGAGCAGCACCAAAGTCACACATAATTTAAGTTTAACCATTTTCTTGCAATAGGAACCACCATTCATTGTGCAGTTACTTCTGTTCTTAGTATTTAGCATAGGCCAGGGTCTTTCTTCTGACACAAAGGTTAGATTCCTAACTAGAAACTGAATCACTTTCTCCCAGAAGACACAGTAATGTTTTATTAATTTGCACACTTATTATTGTGAAGAGTAGCAGGAATAGGATAAATGACTTCATTGTAGGAGATTTATGCATCTAATTTGAATAAGCTGCTTCCAGGGAGGAATTGATTTTCAGAAGCTTGCAAAACTGCAATGGATAAAAGGTTGACTTCCCAACAAATAGTAGTTAATAGTAGGATGTTCAATTGCAAACAAAAACCCTAAATTTGATGGAAAAACTACCTCAAACTGCATCAAAATGATAATATAATGGACAATGGCTTAATATTCTGAAGCACAGACTTAAATGCTGATGAAATAAGTCCTTGGTTTAACCAAGTATTTCCCATATAGAACAACAAAATCATGTTTTACAATTAAAAATTAATAAAATTAATTTCTCTCAAATTAAAACTTTTACTTGATTTAAATGCTCTTGAGAGAATGAGAAGATAAACAACAGATGGGTGAAAATATTTGCAAATCAAGTGGTTTATAAAGCATTTATATCCAAAAATTCTGACAAATTCTCAGAACTCAACAGAAAGTTTATTCATAATTGACAAATATTAATTATATTGAAATAAACTCTATAGTAATAAATAGTCAAAGATAGCATATTAGTGAAATGGAAAATTGCATAGTGATAAAAAGAATAGATGAATATAACATGTAATGGCATAAATGTATACTAAATGTGTTATGCAGCAGAAAGACAACTATTCAGTTGTAATCATGTGATGGTGTCCATAGGAAAATGTGGAGAAATTATAATCTGATATGTGGTTGCTAGTAGCTGAAATCCAAAAGGATTGGCAGAATTTGAAACTGTGCAAGGCTGTGTTCAGATCAACATAACTTTTCTATATCTTAGATACAGTGGTGTTAAATGATTGCACTAGGTAGTTCAACAATGGCAATTGCAGAAGTTGAGGACCATGATGAGTACTGATGGTGTGAATGAGATGACCCTCATAATTTTGGATATTTGAATGCTTGGACCTCAGTTGGTGGTGCTGTTTGAGAGGTTTAAAAGGTGTAGCTTCTTGGAGAGAGTGTTTCACAGGATGAAGGCTTTAAGAGTTTAAAGACTTGAGCCATACTTTCTCTTTTTTCCTATTTTAAAAATTATTGAAAATAGATTATTCTCTCATGCAATACATCCAACCCTTTCCTCTAGTCCTCCTAGTTACCCTCACTTCCTCTCTTTCACAGATCCACCCCCTTCTGCTTCCTCTTCAAAAAAGAGCAGACCTCCAAAATACAATAGATATCAGGATTAAACAAGATACAATAAGACAATCCAAAGTCCTCATATTGTGGCTGAACAAGGAAACCCAATAGGAGGAAAAGACTCCCAAGAACAGACAAAAGAGTCAGAGACCTGCTCCCACCGTTAGGAGTTCCACAAAACCACCAAGCTAACAGCCATAATGTACACAGGGGATCTGACACAAATCCATGCAGGCCATGTGCTTGCAGATTCAGTCTCTGTGAGCCCTGTTTAGTTGATTCAGTAGACCATGTTTTTCTGGTGTCCTCCACCTGCTCTGGCTCCTACAGTTATTCCTCCCCCTCTTCCACTGGGCTCCCCAATTTCCAATGGGAGAGACCTGATAGAGACCTTCAATTCAGACTCTCTCTCCACTTAATATCTGGCTGTGGCTCTTTTGCAACTGCTGCCAAGGAAGTCCTTCTGATGATGACAGGACAAGGCACTGATATATGAGTCTGAATGAATATCATTACTAATCATTTCATTGGCTTTAGTTTGTTTGTTTTTGCTTTGTTTGTTTTGTTTGCCAATCATGTTTGGTTCTACCCTACCTCTTTGGGCTCTCCAATCTCTAATACTTGACCAGCCAGTCAATGTAGGGCATGGGCTCCCTCTTGTCATTTGGGCCTTAAGTTAAACCAAATATTGGCTAGCTCTTACCACAAGTTCTGTGCCTCCATTGCTCCAGCATATCTTGCAAACAGAACAGGTTGTAGGTCAAGGGTTTTGTGGCTGGGTTTGTGTTCAGGTTTCTCTTTCAATAGTCTAAAGAGTACCTTCTTACTCCTGAGACTAGAACATAGGGGTAAAATCTCCATGAAGGCATCCGCTCAACCTCTCTATGTTCAAAAGAGCTCTCTGAATGCTGTCCTCAGAAATTTAAGCTAGCTCTCTCTGTGCCTTGCTTTCAGCTAAGTATCTGAGCCCTCACCTACTTTCTTCTGTGCCTTTGCTTCGTCATCATGGACTAGAGTCTGGAAATTTCTAGAACTATCCCACAAATAGGTTCTTTCTTCTATAACTTGTCTAAATCATGGTTTTTTTTTTTTTTAATCACAGCAGTAGAAAAGGAACCATTACACTCCTCAGTCTACAAGGATGGATGTCTCACCAATTCCAATCTGTTATTAAATGCCTGGAGGGTTCCTAGAGAGCCATTGGTCATCAGTCTATATGAGAATCTCCATAAAAGGCTAATTGGCGGACCGGCTTCCATTGGGTACTGATTTCAATGAAGAACGGAAGCAGCAGTGCAACAGCGTAACTGCACTCATCAGCAGGTTGGGAGGATGGGCACACAAAGTCACAGCTTTTCCGTTGGATGTCCTTAAATCCGAGCCACTACCAGGAGTTACTGATACCCATTCTGGGACACAGAGTTCCCCTCTCACTTAATTTTTGACGTATCTTTTAGTTGAAGCTAGATCAAAACTCAAAATATATGTATAGGTATATAATGTGTATACGTATATAGAAATACATAATACATTTATATAATTTTCATACTATCTGAAGGGAAGGAGGGGTTACTGCCATACCAAATAGAATATAGAAGTCATGAATATTGCTGAATATCAGCTAAACCCCAACAACAAAGAGTTATTCATCCTCAAAGGTCCATAGATGTTTGTTTTTGTTAAGAATCCCTGAGTGAGGCAACATAATAATTGCAAATGACAAGAAAAATGAAATCCAACACTGTATGTCTCTTGTGAGAAAGATTGTGACCACTGATAAAGTCCTACTGAGAGAAAACTAATAAAATCAAATCCAATAAGCTTCTAGATCTAACTTGAGATACAGAGTCTGAGGAAGGTAACACTATAACTTCAGTATATCAGGGGAAAATCAAAATTACGCAGGCAACCCAGCAGGGAGAAACCGAAATTCTATTGAAAATATAATTCTGTGCTAAAAAGAAGCAGAGACAAACACTACAATTCAAAGGATTCTTAGAAACAAAGTAGGTAATTACTACATGTGTCCTTTGAAATTTTCATTTGAACAACTATGATCTTTATATGTATTGTGATTTTGAAAAGATGATAAACCCCAAGAGATATTCTGTGGTTAGTAACTATTGAACAAAATTTTATTTTCAAATACTTTTCAGTGTTCAATGTTTTAAAAAGTTATATTTATTGACTTTATTATTTAGAACACATATTCTTTCTGAACCAATCATTCTTTCTCACCTTCTATTAGTAATATCTTTCACAAGCACCCAAGAATTAGGAGCAGCTATCCTTTCATCCCAAGAAGTTTATTTTCCTGATTCCCACATGACTCCAATTTAAACACACAGATCTAAAGATTCAAACCACCATCCACATCTGAGAGAGAACATGCAATGTTTTCTTCCTGCGTCTAGGTTATCTCACTCAGAATGGTTGTTTCCAACTCTATCCATCTATCTGAAAATTTCATATGTTTTTATAGATGAATTATTCACAGTTTCATTATTCTTTCGTCAGTTATGGGCATTTAAACTGTTTCCATTTTTTGGTTATTGTGAATAAAGCAACAAAGACCATGGAGGAGAAAGTACATCTTTGCATGGCCACCAGTGTAATAGCAGGATCACATGGTAGATCTATTTCTACCATTTTGAAGAACCTTCATACCTCATGCTGTGGTGACCCCCAACCATTAAATTATTTTCATTGCCACTTCATAACTGTAGTTTTCTAGTTATTAATCATAATGTAAGCATCTATGTTTTCCAATGGTCTTAGATGACCTCTGTGAAAGGGTCTTTGGCCCCAAAGTTGTCATGAACAATAGGTTGAGAGCCTCTGTCTAGAGTAAGTTGAACTTTCAAAGAAGTTTAATTTGCAAGTCTTTTTGGCCAAAGATGTTAAATAGTTTAAAAATATTTTTCAGACCAACAGTAAGGCAGACAAAAGCTCTGCTAGATAAGGGAAATACTTATCGAGTCTCATCCTTAGATGCAAAGTTACTGGCAACTGATGGCTGCTGGGGAAGAAGACTGAGTTTTCTTCAGGATGGGTCCTCTGGAAGGGTATTAATGCTCCAGTGGAGAGTCCTATACCCATACACATAAAGACAGCACTAAATAGACTCATTGGGTTTAAAAAAGTTGTATGTGAGTTTGGAAGGGGAAAGTGATGGGGGAATAAGATTGGAGCTGAAGGGGAGGGACTGGGGGTGGGCTTCATTAAAATACATTATGCATACGTGAGAAATTTTCAAAAAATAAATAAAGAAATTTAGCTTATGGATAATAGTATAGAGAGAACTAGATGTTCTGAAAAAGGCCAAAGACGTGAAAAAGTTAAAAATAGAAATTTAACAAAATAGGGCTGGAGAGATGACTCAGTGGTTAAGAGCACTGGCTGCTCTTCTAGAGGTCCTGAGTTCAATTCCCAGTTCACAACCATCTGTAATGGGATCTGGTGCCCTCTTCTGGCATGCCGGCATACATGGAGGCAGAATTTTGTACACATAATAAGTAAATAAATAAATAAATAAGTCTTGAAAAAAAAAGAAATTTAACAAATAAAACACAAGACTATACTAACCTGTTATAATAGACTAATGCTTCCTAGCAAAGGAAGATTAGGAAAGTCCATCAGATAAAGACCCCAAACAAGGGAAAAACAGACCATAAGGTGTTTAATAAAGATGAGTTGCAAACAAAGTCTGAAGAACCAGTCATAGCATGGAAGATAGCACGTCTTCATAAATCTTCCTCCTTAGTAAGTCGTATATGTTTATATACCTTTGAGTAGTTTTCTTCTCTCACATCTCTCCTACACCAGTGTATACAAAGTTTGCTTGTGGTGTTCAATTTTCTAATGTAATATCACAACTGTCAGTCATGATCAAACATTCTACAGAATAATGAGGTCCATTGGGATGTTTCATGTTGAATATCTGCTACAGAAGATTATTTGAGCGTTCTCAATCCTATCACAATTCATATCTCCCAAATATTTAAGCAGCCCAATTGAGTACTCCACTTGCATGAAGTCTTGCTTCTAATATTTTCTTGTATTATTTTGTTTCTTCAATTCATACCTTGAAATGGATACCTTGCTCATCCTAGATATAGTAGGGAGGGCCTTGGACCTTCCCCAAAGCAATGTGCCTTACCCTCTCTGAGAAGTGAATGGGGAGTGGTGTAAGGGAGTAAGGTGGAGGGAATGGGAAGAAGGAAGGGAGTAGGAACTGGGATTGGTATGCAAAATGAAAAAAGATAGTTTTCTTTTTTAAAACAATTTAAAAGGGGCATAGTAATAATTCCTAATGGACAAATTTTTGTTTCTTATTGGACATTGGTGATTAATACTTTGTACATACAATCTTAAATCATCTTTCTCCAAACACTTAATATGAGATATTATTATTATACTCCTAATATTATATAGGAGAAAACTGATGTTTAGGAAGTTGCTAAATAAATTCAAAGTAAGAAGTTAATAAATAAAAAAGTAAGGAATTGAAGTAAAGAAAACACAAATTTATTCAATGAATATTCTTATTTAATTACCAATTTTTCAAAACTATGAGAATAAAGTTGTGCTGGTTAGTTTTATAAAAACTTGGCATAAACTTGAATTATCTGAGAGGATAGAACTTCAATTGGGAAAATTCTTCCATAAGACTGGGCTATAGGCAGGTATGTAGGGCATTTTCTTAATTAACAATTGATGGAGGAGGGCCTTGAACATTGTGGGTGGAACCATTTCAGACTGGTGGTCCTAGGTTGTATAAGAAAGAAGGCCAAGAAAGTCATCAAGAGCAAGCCAGTAAGTAGCATGCCTTGGTGGCTTTCACATCAACTTCTACCTCTAGATTCCTGCCCTCTTTGACTTCTTGTCCTTGATATTTTGGATGATGGGTTGTTTTATGAACATGTGAGCAAAATAAACTCTTTCCTTCCCAAGTTAGTTTTAGTCATGTTGTTTCATGACAATGGTAGTTTTAATGTTAAAAGACAATTTGGCATCCAAGGCCTTGCCAGATATGGGAATGTCTATTCAGCTACTTTACCCTTTCTATCTCCTTACTCTTCTGTGCACTTTGATTAAGCTTCCAGCTAATTAGGGTGCAAATGCTTACACTATATGTGAAATTTTGAACCACTTATTCTGTCTTCAGGTTTCTTGTCATCTGGATAACTGGTTCTCATGTTTCTAGTCTCAACCTGAGACTTTTCATGTGGCTATTTCTGCCATGGTCTTACTCTCACTTTAAACTGATTAGTGTGTTATAGCTGTTCATTGTCATCCATAGTCTTAACACATGTTCCCGTAAAGACTGTACCAGATTGAATATGTTTCCAAGAGCCACTGACACACTGTAGACATCTTTAAATGTCAGATGAATCAACATCAGTAGAAATCTAGCTGCCATTTACATCATGATTCAAGATTATATTATTGTAAAATTATAATTCAAACATAAAAATTGCTTCAAATTAAATGGTCTTCATCTGTGTAAAGCCTCAGATGCTGTCATAATGTGTTGACAAATGCAACTGAAAAGTATTGGTTTTAGAAAGGTGATTCTGGGAAGAAAAATACATAGACTTCTTCAAGGAAGAAAGAAGACCATCTGTGACCACATGCTTCCTATTTGTCTACATCTCTACCTTTTGTTCAATTACTGTTTTTCTTCTGTTTTACATTATTAGTACTTTTTCTCATGATGAAGTCACTGAGGGCCATTTGTGAGCATGAAAGATGAAAGAAAAGATTAATATACAGATATGAAGGTAATATTAACACAGCCAACTAAACTATCTTAATTGCCCAAATCCATATTTGGTGCAGGAGTCAGTTCCTTTCTAAGAGCAAATGTGTCTTTGCTGGTTTATATTTTATCTCATCCTTTGTGAGATTATTTTATTGCGGTTCAGAAGTAGAGAGTGTACATTTTTTTCAGAGATTGGACAAATTTGAATTCAACACTTACATTGAAATCCCTTGTTTATGTGGTCAAATCCCTTCAAAATTGTTTGAATGATTCCAATTAGAGCCATACACAAATGTTGACTTGGACAATAATAACTGTATATGCTTGGCATCTCCCTATGGAAACATTTATTGGATCTTTCTGTACATGGTCATCTCTAGAAGAAATTGTTAACTCTTACAGTGAGATATGGCATCTGCATGAAGTGAGTTCCACATAAAGACAGTGTAATAATCTTTCACAGCTCTCCTTAGTGTTGGCCCACGTACAAACTGTGTTATTGCAGAGACTCTTCATGTTCAAGTGAGTCTCTCCAAAGATGAACATGAATTTTCTCTCAATTGGAACCACAACAACCTATTGTGAAATGTATTAGTCCTTCTGGCTCAGGACTTCAAACAAAGTAATAAATATTTCTAATTATCATTCCATAGAAGTGGAGGCAGAGTAAGGAGGAAGTTCTATAAAATGTTGCATAACTCCACTGGGCATCCCGATGAGACACAACTCAACATAAACACTCCACCTGCTACATGGCATCAGAGGTACGTGTTATGTCGTCTACTACTTCCTAGTTGACCAGACATTGCAGATTCTGCCTGCTATTTATGAGCTGCATAAATGCTGAGGAAAAACTCTTTCCTCCAGCTATGCTCATGAGCCATTAAGTTGCCAGCTTTGATGTGAACCCAGAAAATTTCCATGAAAGTTTCTGCCATGCCCCCTTAACCTCTTTATTCCTTAGACTATAGATCATGGGGTTCATCATGGGTGTGAAAATAGCATAGAACAGAGACATCAGCTTCTCTTGAAGGACAGAGGGGCTGGAGTGGGGTTGGATGTACGTGAAAATAGCCATGCCATAGCACAGAATAACCATAGTAAGATGAGAGGCACAGGTTTGAAAGGCTTTCCACCTTCCTTCTGTGGACTGTATCTTTAGGATGGTCGAGATGATCTGGATGTAGGACAAAAGAACCAAGAAGAATGGTGTCATAAGCAAGACAATGCCAGAAACCATAATTGCAATCTTATTGGAGGAAGTATCTACACAAGCCAATCTGACCACAGCAAGGGTTTCACAGGCTATATGATCAATGTACTTATTGGTGCATGTGGGCAATTGAAAGGTGATGGCGGTATGCACAAGAGAGTTGATGAAGCCACTGATCCAAGATATGATGACCAGTCTCATGCACAGCCCTGCATGCATGATGACTGAGTACCTCAGAGGGTCACACACTGCCACATAGCGGTCATAGGCCATCACTGTCAGCAGAAGGAACTCAACCCCACCCAAGCCCAGAGAAAAAAATAACTGTGAAGCACAGCTCAGAAATGGAATTGCTTTGTGTGTGGCAAGAAAATGAGCCAGCAACTGGGGGACTATGCTTGTGGCATAGGACACATCCACAAGCGACAGGTTGGTCAGAAAGAAATACATGGGAGTGTGGAGTCTGCTGTCCAGTCTGATCAGAAGAACGATAAGGAAATTCCCCAGCACTGTCACCAGGTACATCAGCAAGAACAAGATGAAGAGGGAGACTTGAGTGTCCCAGTTACTGGACAAGCCAAGGAGGATGAACTCATGCATCCGTGTCTCATTGTTGGGTTCCATTAAAAGCTATGATCTGCAAAGAGTATCAGAAATAAAAACCTATGCAATCAAATAACAAGGGAGTAAGTTTCTAAGAATACATAATGCATGTGATCTGCCAGCCTTTTTAAAAATCTCACATCATTTGTGAACATGCTTGATTCTATTATGCTTTTTATTGACTCTGTTTCAGAGACATAGGCCTATTGAAATGACTTTATAATGACTTGACAGGCCTCACAGGGGCAAGCTACAACCCCGAGATAAAGCAATGCAGTTCTGTCAGCTCTATGTCATTACCAGTTCCTTTTATTCTCAGGCAAGGAGACAACTAAGTGTCAGCACAAGCATAGAAGATTAAGGAAAGAGAATCACAGTTTCAAACTACCTCGAATACATTGATTGCAATCCTGCTGGTATTTCAGTAAGCTGCAAGAAGACTGATTGTGAAAGTGGAAAGATCCAGAATCAGAGAATCTAGTCTTATTAGGTTATTTTATTTTATTTAGCAGGTATTTGATTTCTGTTTGGCGAGAGGCTTTGTTATAGAAAATTTAATATTTTCCAAGTATACTAAAGCACAAATGTAAATAGCTCCTGAGAGGACATGTGGGGACTGTTGTCACTGCTGGTATACTGCAATACCTCAAGGGTGAGGAATATAACAAGATTTCTCCTTAAGGCCTATGAAGAGGCAAGTGAAATTTCCTGTCTTCAAAGTAGAAACAAATATATTGAAAGCCTTCAGCAGAAATTTGAGTATGGTTGATAAGAATCAGCTTCTTATCTAGATGAAGCCTCTATCTTTATATGATTCCCTTTCTAATCTGATTCCATTAAGAGTCCTCTTGTCTGAAATTGAGCTGAAAATAAAAACAAATGAGAATGTAGTCATGTGGACCCTCACGTGAGGGGTAAGGAAGGTAAAAAAGCACTCTTGGTGTCTGAGACAGGGATAATACAGGAACCTTGGTAAAGCAGTGCCAGAAAATAGAGCCTCTGCTCATCTGCTCATTACATGTGCTGAGCAGATGTTTCGTCTTTTTTCTCTTTCTTTTTTTGTTTTTTGTTTTTCTTTTTTCGAGACAGGGTTTCTTTGTAGCTTTGGGGCCTGTCCTGGACCTAGCTCTCATAGACAAGGCTGGCCTCGAACTCACAGAGATCTGCCTGCCTCTGTTTCCCGAGTGCTGGGATTAAAGGCACGTGCTACCACTACCCAGCTCGCAGGTGCTTTTCCAGTAGAAGTAATATGGCATGCTACTGACCATGCAGGGCAAATAGGTGACATTTTAAAGACATGTTTAGAATGGACTCAACTACTGAACATCTGTCTGTTCGCTAATGGCTTGGTTGTTTGAGTGTGTAATAAAAAGGTGAGTAGTAGATAAGGATGCAAGAGGGAAAGAAAGATCAAGGTCATTTTAGGGTTACTGACCTGTAAGTAAAAAAGTTCCCGTTTCAACTTTCTCATGTGGTAAATGACAAAGCATGCACCCATAGAAATACTCAACCCATGCACGGTCTAAATAGATGTGAACACTTCTATCACAGAGATCTACAATGTCCATGAGATTACAAGTTTCTTAGAGAGTATTCACACAGTTCATAATCTAGCCTTGTTCTATTAGCTTTATCTTACTAATTATAGCAATTATTATCATATTATATGGTTTATAGCAAAGTATTTTATTTTATAGCGTATAGGTAAATACAGTTAACTAATATATTTATTGGATTAATTATGTTTATCCTATTGATATTATCACTCACCAGTAAGGCCATTGCTTGATTGAAAAAATTCTATTAATTTTTAAAAATTTTGTGTTTCTGAGATAAATTTGAGGTTTTGAGTGGGTTGGCCTCAAGCTCACTACCATCCTTCAGTCTCCTAAGGGGCAGGTGCCACTGTTCCCCAATCAAGAGATTATCTTTTGAGATAGGATCTGTAGCCTGAACTGGCCTCAAACTCCCTCGGTAACTCAGGATATCCGTGAAGTTTTTAATCGTCCTGCCTCTACCTCCCAAGATCTAAGATTACGGTTGTGTATACTTGGTTTGTGTGGTGCTGGGAATAAAATCCAGGGATCAGTCCACGCAGTAGTACATCTTCAGACACCCCAAATTAATATTCATTTAAAACAATTTCCTATGCTCTAGGGCACCTTTGGGAAGTCTCTAAAGAATATAGAATGTACAATTCAAAGCCAGGTGAAGAAGAAAAGATGGGATTTCCAGATGCCTTTAACACAACTGTCAGTAAATACCATCTTATCATTACACTGGTCTCTCTGAAAAAACAGGTCAGATGTTTTTTTCTAATTTCATAATGAAATTATGAGTGACGTGCAATGTAGTCCATGTCTAATTTTTCTCATAAGGAAACAAGATCTTGATCTTTTCAGCTATAAATAATGTGTAGACTTCCCTTATCTCCGTTTTTTTTTTTTTTTGTGAACTCAAATAACTAAGGAAACACTATTAGAGCTTTTGTTGCATTTGTCTATGCAAACAAGGAAACAAAGATGTCTTAGCACAGGGGTAAATGCTCTGTTGATACTCACAATGAACGTTGAGTAGCCAAGGGTGTATTCTATCTAGCTCAGCTTCCTGTACATGGATAACTTGTCATTGCTTCTCTGCCATTGTTAAGAAGGAGATGCAAACATGTTTGTCATAAATCTCTATCAAATGTAACAAACAATAAAATCTTATTTCATTTTCTTTCGATTGCATATCTTCAGCATCAGCAAACTTCAAAGCATGCCTTTCTGCCCAGAAGACAGATATGAAAGAAAGATACAATTCTGGGTTTAGTCTCTCTGGATAGGAGCACCAGAAAGGAGGAACTTCTTGCCGTGTTTTATGAATGGTGGTAAAAGTAGAGTAGTCACTGAGCACTAATTAGTAAAATAGAGTATATTAGAACCACAATGTGTACAATAAGAATACACTCTGGAAACTCACCTTATAAAGTTCTTCTTAGAATGGCTGAAGTGTATCCTTATGTGGAACATTTTCTTCTTTGTTACGTGTTTAAGAATAAAATAATATTGGGTGGGAGGTTTGAGCTTTGTGAGATGAAGGCCCAGGAGAAGCCACCGTGCTCTGAATTCAGCCATCATTTTCTCCTGATGATCCATACTACATCATGGTCCAGAACAAAACTGGAGCATTACATGGCAGTGAACTAAAAATGCAGTGAGAGTAGGAGAGATGGTGGTAGAAAAAAACAATTTTCTCAGTTAAATTGCTACTGTTCTTTCACCCTAGGAAAAATTATGTCCCTGTCATTCTTGCTTTATTCAGTAATTATTGGTTACAGCAAACATCAAGACTCAAAATGTTCTGTCAAAGACACACACACAGCTGTTCAGATTCTTCAGGCAATTTTACATGACTCACATACCTAACTTTAAAAAATTAAATTTAGCTACGTCAATCTCTTCAACAAATTAAGTTTATTGCCTTCTCCCATGGAAACAACTAAACGTTATTATACAATTTTAATCTAAATCTGAATGAATTGAATATTACTTTCAGACATTGTAAGCCTTGATAAATTTACCTATCACCCCATGCCTTCTCTTGACTTTCCAGTCTGGTACTCCCTTTTAAATTCTTTAGCTAGACATATATGCCATCCAGAGGTCATGAGAATGCAAGGATGTGAGTATGTAAGCAGGCATGAAACCTGGGTTAGTGTTTATTTACAGGGAGTAGGTGAAGTTTGAGTTCAGACATAACAGCCTCCATTTCCTGAGTCTGTTTTGATCTTTCATCTATGGGCCAGAGAACGGCCAGTCACACTGTATGATAAGCCTGAATTCCAGAATATATGTATCCCATTCTAGAATTTTCCTTTTATCTCCCTATCTTTAAATAAATTTAATGGAATACCCAGGAAGTCAATATCTTAAATCCAATCAAACATATTTTCAGTGGTAAATTCTCAAGCAAAGATTTGGTGTTAAAATTTGATCTTTTAGAATCATGTAATCAAGTATTACTCAACTATTTTTGTATAATTCTGTTATATAAATATATACATATATTATATATGTCAGGGTATATTATATAAATGTATGTCTAGACATATATCAAAATAGTTGCTAACTTACGCAAGGTTCTCATTTACACCAAGCTCCTTAATTCTCTGTTTAATTCCCAAGAAGAAGGAGCAGAGTTCTAAACCATAGCATGTGGAGCTCCTTACCTTCTTACCCACCACGCTCTGACCATATCTAGACACTGACAGAAATGAGACTTTGAAAGAAAGCATGAACAACATCAGGACAAAGATTAGAGAGCTGCTCCTCATATGCTTACCAACACACCAGTGGGAGTGCTCACTCTGCTGCTACCACAAACATCATGTAGGTGCTGGGGATCTCTTCCGATGCTTCTGTTTGTGGTGTCTTCCTGACTGAAGTTAGTTTTCCTCACTTCTCTGTGGGTACAGCACTCAGTTGATCTGTGTAAATGTAGGGAAGGATGCAGTCAGGGCTTGGCTTTGAGGAGCAGCGGAAGCACCAGTCATCACTACCTAAAAGGTGCCTACCTCACTGCAAACAACATGCACTGACTATGAAAAATCATTTCATAGTTCTCTTAGACAACTGACTTGGGAACTTGTGTTCTCAGCCCTCACCCTACATCAAGACAAGTGAAATCTTCATACCTTCTAGTTCCAGGTAGTGTAGAAGGCATTCTCAATGTTCCACCTTTCAGGAATAGTCCAGAAAAACAACACTTTCTGTATATAAAGAGCACATGACCATATGCCTTGGATGATCCTCAAATTTCCATTATGAACAAGTGAGATGCACAAGAGAGCCCAACACCCATGCCACAATGACAATGCACTAATATTGTTGTGCCTTAAACCTAAAGAAGGAAAATGCTAAGCTCTTCTCCTAAGACAGTTTGCTTCTACAGTGTCTTGTGATGCTCCACTGGGTTTTAGTCACTGTTGGCCTCCTCTTCCGAGACTTCTACAATCTTAGCTGAGCTCTGGATACAGACACACAGCATAGAAGCTACAGGTGATTTTCTCTCATGCTTGTCTAGACAAACCAGGACCTTAACTTTATACAGTTGAGTGGTCAATATAAACTGCTCTTTGGTTTACAGAAAGGTTCATCTGACCAATGGCTACACACATCGTGATTGTATACACTGATAGTATCCATCCAGGCAGGAATGTTTCTGTCATCATTATAACATGCAGGCACAGAGAATCCCAGAGACACTTAGGTGTGTGACATATCAAAAATAATTTTATACCCTGAGAGCAATGTTATGGTATTTCTTCTTTGGGGTTTTGTTACCTAGCTTTTCTCTGTATTTGTTTGCCTAAATTTTCATATAATCTGAACCTAAATATTACATGCCTGTCTCTTGAACAATAGGTTATGAAATCTGCCATTGCTGATCTATTTTTATCATGTTAGGTTGTATATATCTTTATTAGCTTTGTACTTATGAGTTTCTTTTTTTGCTTAGGGGTATTATTCAGTAAAATGCTTTCATCTAACAAGCTTTTAGAATACCTTCCTACTGCTCATTCAAAAACTAACTCTGAGACAGGGGCATGGAAGATCAGAAATTCAAGATTATCATTGGCTAGCTAGTTTTGGACCAGCCTACATTACCTGATACTCAACCTCAAAGCAACAAATAAAACTCTTGCTGATGTGAGACTCTGGCAACCATGAAATTATTTCTAATTCAAATTCTAAATACTTAATGACTTTGACAATCCATTTCAACTTATATTTTGATTATTTCTTTTGAGGAAAAAGTAAAAGTACTTATATACCAGTACTCAGTAAAATATCTGAAATAAAATTTAAAGCAATTGATCATTTATCTTTTATTCTCCTACTACATAGTCCTGATTGTCTGTGACTATTTTCAAGTTTTATTAACGTATGCTTGACCATAAATATCTCCTCTTAAAACTCAAGAATTCATTTATCATAATCATGTCTTTGAATGAGAAATAGTTCTCTTCTCTAACCTCTGTTTACTTTTTCTCTTTCTATCAGTACTAAAGTTTCTAACTGATGTACTCATATAATGACAATGTCCCTGAGCCTCAGTAAAAATGAGTGGTTTCCCTGCATTTCCTATAATCTTAGGGATGAGAGAGAGTTTCGGCATTAGCAGTTCATATGTGGGATGCAGACTTCCCCAACTCAGTCACTACTGCTTCTGCCCACCTATCTGCTCCTGTTACACACCCCTTCTTGATATCTGCATAAAAGTTCTCCAGTGTTAGTCAGTGCCGGGTAGTATAGCCTGTGTTCTAAAGGTTGCTCCCTATGCGAACACAGCAGTGGACCATACTGATCAGTGCTCCTGGTCTCCTGGGTTCCATGACTTAGAAATCCCTTCGAACTTGTTTACCAAAACCACTGGAAGGAAACTTAGAGATGATTCCCAGTGGGCTCACACACAGCACTAATAAAATGAGATAGAGGCTGCCCTGGTGGCCTCCAGTTGGAAGAGCCCCTCAGGAACTTCTTGAATTGGGATGTTATTGCTGTCACCACTCCCAAAGATAAGGCTACCATGCTGCCTTTCCTCTCCCTGAGGAGGAAGGCTGTTCTTCATCTTTCCTTTCTAAAGTTCCACTGAAACCTTAGGTCATTTAAATAAAGCAGTTTTATAACATTTTTTGACATCACCCTACAGCACAAATAGATTATCCCAGAGTGCTTCTGTTCTGTGGAGGTGTGTCGGTGCCTGATTCAAAACCAAGTGAAAAATAGAGTACTCTTCAGTTATCTGCAGAAGGTCCTGACTTTGCCTCTGAAAGTACAAACCCAGTCTCTGTTCTATTGAAGAACACGCAGAGAATATTATGGGCTGCTGTGATGCTGGATGATCAGCAAATGTCTCATGGCACATTTTAAGTCTGAAAATAAAGACATTGCATTAAAAGATATAAGACTCTGAATAAATGCAGAAAAAGAATCTTATGATTTACAAGAAAAAAAATTAAAGAGAGATAATGAACCAAAATAATGTTAAAAGAGGCTATTTTGGGAATGTTGGAATCCTTTGGAGAATGTGGATCACTAGGGGCATGCCTACGAAGGTTGAACCTGAGCTCCAATCTATCAAGTTCTAAGCTTCCAGGAAGCCACTTCCTTTTCTATGTGCTGGCACCACCACAATGTTCCTCCTCACCACCCTCCCCAACCAACGGGGTTAAGGCTCATGGGCTGAAATCTGCAAACTGACAGGCAGTAACAAACCTTTCTTCCCATAAGTTTCTTAAGTCAGGAATCTTGTAACAGTAATGCAAAGCCTGACTAGGACAGATGCTGATTCCACAGGTCAGCCAAAGGAAGCAAAGAGCATCAACATCAAACATAGTCTCCTTTTACCACTTTCCTTCCAGAGGAATATGCCTGTACGCACGCACACACACACACACACACACACACACACACACACACACAGAGTCTCCTACACATATACACTCACATAAATCCCCCCACCCATATACACATATGCACACAGTCCCCTACACACACATTCTCCTACAAATACACACATACACAATACTCCTCTATACACACACACTATCCTACCAACACATAGACACAAACATTCCCCTACATACACACATATACACACTACTTCCCTACACACATAAACACAAATACACACAATACACTCCCTTACACACATACTCTACTACACATACATGGTATAGGAGTTTTTTTGTATTTTTATTGTTTTTATTGGTTAAATAAAGAGACTGCCTTGGTCTTTTGATAGGGCAGCCCTTAGGTGGGCAGAGTAGACAAAACAAAATACTATGAGAAAAAAGACAATGTGACAGACACCATACTTCTCAGGCCCCAAATAAACACTGGTTAAACTCATGCCGGTAAGCCACAGTCAAGTGGTGATACACATTAATAAAAATGGGTTAATCAAACTATAAAAGTTAGCCAAAAAGAGACTAGAACTAATGGGCCAGACAGTCATTTAATTAATATAGTTCTCTGTGTAATTATTTCAATGGCCGGGAGCCAGGCAAAAGGATACAGCCCACGCACCTCTTCCAACAGTTTGGAGTCTCTTGCAACACATACACACAAACTCTCCACTTCATACACACATATCCACTTACACTTTTTCCTACACACATAAACACATACTCTAACAATATACTTCCCCAAACACACACACACACACACACACACACACACACACACACACACACTTATTGTTGTGCTTTTTTTTTAAACAAAAAAAAAGAAGGTGTCAGCAGCTTGCTGCAGCTTGCTGCAGGTCCCTGAGACCATGCAGTCTCTGCGGCGGGTGGGCGGCCACACGGCTAGTCTCCTGGTCCCCATGCGCGCTGCACCGGGCGGTGGTATGGGCTGTGCGGCGGTATGGGATAGACAAAAGAGAGACGGATAGGCGAGCCATGCAGAGTTAAACATTTATTAGATGGGTGATGGAGGGAAAAGAAAAGATAAAGAGATAGAGAGAGAGAGACAGAGAGAGAGAAAGAGAAAGGGGGGAAAGGGAAGAGAAGCAGCTGCTGCTCCCGTGAGAGTGGAAGAGGAAGAAGAGGAGAGAATTGGGGTCAAAGGCTGGAAGCTGGGAGTGTGTGTGGCCTGTCTCTTAAGGGCATAGGCCAATAAGAGGCCAATACTACACTTATTGCACAATTCCTCCTGTTCTCACTACTTTAAATAATGTCTTTTCTGCACAGAAAAGTTGTCTATTAAATATCTACCTAGAAATTGAGTTGCTTCCTTCCAGAAGTATTTGTGAAAAACAAGCTACTATTGATTCATGTGTTTGGTATTGCAAAGCGTAGCATTATTGTAACAAAATGCTTCCTTTGGATAATTATGTATAGAATTTGAGTAAACTACTTCCAGTTTGAATTTTAGAAAAGTAAGAAGAAAATTTAATGGAGAAAACATTGACTTTTCACCTGCTCAACAGTCACCTGCAAGCAAGGATTCTAGATGCAGAACCTGAACAAGATGCACAGCATACCTCAATATGCCTCAGACAGATAAAATGGATGGGATACTCAAACGTACTATAGCAGAGACTTACATGCTAGTGAAATAAGACCTTGGGTTAGCCAATTGTTTTCCAAATAAGACCAAAACTGTGATCATGAATGAGTTGTATACATTTACTTTTTTCAAAATTAAAACCTCTGGGGCTGAAGAGATGACTCAGCAGTTACAAACACTGGTTACTCTTGTAGAGGACCTGGGTTTGGTTCCTAGAACCCACATGGTAGCTCATCTGTCCGTAACTTCAGAGCCAGCAGCAAGGTGCTTTATTTTCTAGTCTTCTTGGAGACCAGGCAAACACCCATTAAACAAAAATATGTACAGGCAGAGCATCCACACAAATAGCACAAAGATAAATAATAAAATAAAAAAATAAATCTTTTTTTTTAAATTAAAGCTCTGATTCTTGAAAGACACTCTTAGGAGAATGAGAACACAAATCGTAGATCAAGTGAAGATTTTGTAAAATACATATTACATAAAATATCTGTGTCCAAAACATCCAGCAATTTCTTAGAACTCAATTTAAAAGCACTAACAGTGAGAACTGAACAAAAGATTTAGCAGACATTTCAAATATTTGCAGATAGGTGAAAAGCACAGAAAAAAATGTGGCATCTTACAACTTCAGAAGAAGACTTCAGCTTTACCAAAGCAGGCGTCAGAAGGAAACCTAGACCTGACCTGACAGCTATGTTGGAGCCAAGCTGGACTTAGAGACAACAGGCCAAAAGACCAGAGAGACAAGAGAAACCAAGGAACAAACACCCATCCAACAAAGGCAAACACAGGAATAAACACCTCTCCAAACTAGATGCCTAAATGCCAGTGTAAGAACACAATGAATAACAGAAAGGGCAATGAGGCATCCCTGGAACCCAGCTATCCTATGATAACAAGATCTGAATAATCTCACACAACTGAAGCACAAGAAAACAACCCTAAAAATGACTTTATGACGAAGATAGATGTTTTTAAAAAGGAAATAAAAATCCCTTAAAATAATTGAGGACAAGACAAACAGAAAATTGGAAGAAATCCGGAAATTCCCAAAAGAATGCCAAGAAAGCCAAGGGGAAAAAAAACAGATGAAGGAAACACTTCAAGACTCAAAACTGGAAAAGGAAGCAAAAAAAAAGAAAGAAAGAAAGGAAAGAAAGAAAAGAAAAAAGAAAAGGAGGGAATCCTAAAAATTAAAAATCTGGGTAAGTGAACAAGAACTATAAGCAAGCATCACCAACAGAACATAAGAGAGGGAAGAGAGAATCTCAGAAACTGAAGCCACAATGGAAGAAATAAATTCATTAGTCAAAGAAAATGTTAAATCTAAAAGAATTCTAACATGAAACATCCACAAAATCTGGGATACTATGGAAAGACCAAACACAAGTCTGGAGATAAGAAACACACTTCAGCATCAAAGATAGATATTACCTCAGAGTAAAGGGTTGGAAAAAGTTTTTCCAATTAAACAGACTTAATAAACAAACTGGTATAGTTATGCTAATATCTAAAAGGATAGTCTTCCAAAAATTAAGCAAAAGAGATATAAAAGAGCATTTTATAATCATAAAAAGAAAAATCCAACAAGATGATGTCTCAATCTGAACATATATGCCCCAAATGAAAGGACATCTACATTTGTAAAAGAAGCATTGCTGAATATTAAATCACACATCGAACCCCACACGATAATAGTGAGAGACATTAACACCCCACTCTCACCAATTGACAGGTCATCAAGACAAAAACTAAACAGAGAAATAGCAGAATTAATAGATGTTATGACTCAAAAGAATCTAACAGAACATCTCACCCAAACACAAAAGAATATACCTTTTTCTCAACACCTCATGAAACCTTCTCCAAAACTTAACACATACTTGGTCACAAAACAAGTCTCTACAGACAAAAGAAAACTGTCATAACCTGCTGTAGCTTATCAGACCACCACAAATTAAATCTGGGTTTCAACATCAGCAGAAACAACAGAACGCCTACAAACTCATGGAATATGAACAACTCTATACTGAGTTACCACTGCGTCAAGAAAGAAATAAAAATAAAGTCAAAGACTTCTTATAATTAAATGCAAATGAATACACAATATAGCCAAACTTACGGAACATGATGAAAGTAGTGCTAAGAGGTGCATTCATAGCACCAAGTGCCTTCATGAATAATTGGGAGAGTTCTCATACTAGCAACATAACAGGACACCTGAAGCTCTAGACAAAATGAAGCAGGCACACCCAAGACAAGTAGACTATTAGGACATAATCAAACTCAGGGCTGAAACCAACCAAATAAAAGCAAAGAGAACAATACAAAGAATTAGCGAAACAAAGAGTTACTTCTTCCAGGCCGGAAGGGAGTGCAGGGCATCTCCAACTCCTGCTGCAGGGGCTTCTTTGTCCCACACGACCCTGCCCTTCCCCCCCCCCAAGTTTGCCTTTTCCTCTGCAGGGTCCTTGGACCACCAGAAGTCCCTGTTCCTGCGCTGAGGAGATCAATTCAGAGGGGTGAGTGTGTGCACCCCAGGCTGGAAGGTCCCCTGAAGAGAGTGCAGGGCACCTCCAGCTCCTGCAAAAGGGGCTTCTTTGTCCCACAGGACCCTGCCCCCCCCAAGTTTGCCCTTTCCTCTGAGGGGTCCTTGGACCACCAGAAGTCCCTGATCCTGTGTTGAGGAGATCGATTCAGAGGGGTGAGTGTGTGCCCGCCAGGGTGGAAGGTCCCCCGGAGGGAGTGCAGGCACCTCCAGCAAGGCTGCAGGGGCTTCTTTGTTCCACAAGACCCAGCCTTCCCCAAGCCTGCCCTATTGTCTGTAAGAACCTTGGACAGGAACAGATCCTGCTCCTGCACTGAGGAAATCCAGCCAGAGGGTACTTTTTTCCATCCTCGGGGTCCTTAGATCCACCAACACAACTGGCTCCAGTGCTGAGGAGCCCTAACAGAGGGCAGACAATGAAAATTCCCCAAGTACACAGTCAATCACAGCAAATATTGGATGTAGACACCAAGACTATCCTGGCTGCATTTGAAGGAAGAGATGGGCAGGCGCCAATGAAAGAATTCTTCCAAAAACATGAAAAGCATCATGACAACACCAGAATCCAGTGATCACGCAACAAGAAGAATTGAACACCTTATTCCAGAAGAAGTAGAAGAAATCGACTTTAAATGTAACATTACGAAAATAATAGAGGCCCTTAAACAGGATTTGAAAAACTCCTTTAAAGAAATGGAAAAGACAAACATAAAGGGAGAAAAAAATGAATAAAGCTCTCAAAGATACCCAAGAAAAAGCAATCAAACAGGTAATGAAAACAGTTCAAGAATTAAAAATGAAATGGAGGCAATGAAGAAAACACAAACTGAGGGAAGGCTGGAGATGGAAAAATCTGGATAAAAGAGCAGGAACTGCAGAGACAAGAACGACCAACAGAATACAAGAGATAGAAGAAAGAATTTCAGACGCTGAAGATACAATAGAGAAAATAAAATCATTGATCAAAGAAAACAACAAATCCAACAAATTCTTAACACAAAACACCCAGGAAATCCGGGACACCATAAAAAGACCAAACCTAAGAATAATAGGGGTAGAAGAAGGAGAAGAAGTACAGCTCAAAGGCCCAGAAAATATATTCAACAAAATTATAGAAGAAAACTTTCCCAACCTAAAGAAGGATATTCCTATGAAGGTACAAAAAGAATACAGAACAATGAATAGACAAGATCAAAAAAAATCCCCTCATCATATAATAATCAAAACACAAAACATACAGAATAAAGAAAGAATATTAAGAGCTGCAAAGGAAAAAGGACAAGTAACATATTAAGGGAAACCTATCAGAATTACACCTGATTTCTGATTGGAAACAATGAAAGCGAGAAGGCTCAGATAGATGTGCTGCAGACACTAAGAGACCACGGATGCAAGCCCAGACCACTATACCTGGCAAAGCTAACATTTACCATCTATAGAGGAAACAAGATATTCCAGGAAAAAAACAGAATAAACAATATATAGCCACAAACCCAGCCTTACAGAAAGTACTAGAAGGAAAACCAAAAACAAAGGAAGCCAACAACACCCATAATAACACAGATATCTGACAACCCTCCACCAGCCCAACTCAAAGAAGTAAAACACACAAACACTACCACCAAAATAAATAAATAAATAAATAGCCGGAGTTAACAACCACTGGTCATTAATATCACTTAATATCAATTCACCTATAAAAAGGCACAAGTTAAGAGAATGGATACAAAAACAGGATCCAACATTATGCTGCTTACAAAAAAAACACCTTAACCCCAAAGACAGACACTACCTCAGAGTAAAGGGTTAGAAAAAGGTTTACCAATCAAATGGACCTAAGAAACAAGCGGGTGTGGCTATATATGACAAAATTGATTTCAAACTAAAATCAACCAGAAGAGATGGAGAAGGACACTTTATACTCATAAAAGGAACAATTCGTCAGGATGAAGTCTCAATCCTGAATATCTATGCCCCTAATATAAAAGCACCCACATATGTAAAAGAAACATTACTAGAACTCAAAGCACACATCAAACCCCACATACCAATAGTAGATTTCAGCACTCCTCTCTCACCAATGGACAGATAAACCAGACAGAAACTTAACAGAGAAATAAGAGAACTAACAGACGTAATGATCAAATGAACTTAACAGACATCTATAGAACATTCCACCCAAATAGAAAAGCATATACCTTCTTCTCATCATCTTCTGGAACCTTCTCGAAAACTGATCACATACTTGGCAACAAAGCAAACATCCACAGATACAAAAAAAATGTAGTAACCACCTTGACTTATCAGATCACCATGGAATAAATTTAGAATTCAACAACAGTTCTACCCCCAGAAAGCCTACAAACTCATGGAAACTTAACAGTCAACTACTGAACCACCACTGGATCAAGGGAGAAATAAAGAAATTAGAGCCTTTCATGAATTCAACGAAAATAAACACACAACATACTCAAAACTATGAAAGCAGTGCTAAGAGGAAAGTTCATAGCACTGAGTGCCCACATAAAGAAAACGCAGAGCTCACATTAGAGACTTAACAGCACAGCTGAAAGCTCTAGAAAAAAGAAGCAGACTCACCCAGGAGGAGTAGAAGACTGGAAATAATCAAACTGAGGCCCGAAATCAACAAAATAGAAACACAGAAAACAATCCAATGAATCAATGAAACAAAGAGATGGTTCTCTGAGAAAATCAAAAAAATTGACAAACCCCTATCCAAACTAATCAAAGGCAGAGAGAGAACAGGCAAATTAACAAGATCAGAAAAGAAAGGGGGGATATAACAACAGACACCGAAGAAATTCAGAGAATCATTAGGACTTACTACAAAAGCCTGTATGCCACGAAATTGGAAAATGTAAAAGAAATGGACAGTTTTTTTTAGATAAGCACCATATATCAAAATTAAATCAAGATCAGGTGAACAATTTAAATAGACCTATAAGTCATGAGGAAATAGAAGCTGTCATCAAAAACCTCCCAACCAAAAAAAGCCCAGGACCAGATGGTTTTAATGCAGAGTTCTACAAGAACTTCCAAGAAGAGCTAATACCTATACTCCTTAATGTGTTTCACATAATAGAAACAGAAGAGTCATTACCAAACTCTTTTTATGAAGCTACAGTTACCTTGATATCAAAACCACACAAAGATACAACCAAGAAAAAGAAATACAGACCAATCTCACTCATGAACATCGATGCAAAAATTCTCAATAAAATACTGGCAAACAGAATCCAAGAACACATCAAAAAATTTTTCCATTATGGTCAAGTAGGCTTCATCCCAGAGATGCAGAGCTGGTTCAACATATGAAAATCTATCAATGTAATCCAGCATATAAATAAACTAAAAGAAGAAACTATATGATCATTTCATTAGATGTTGAAAAAGCATTTGACAAAATTCAATACCCCTTTATGATAAAAGTCTTGGAGAGATTAGGGATACAAGGTTCATACCTAAATATAATAAAAGCAATATACAGCAAGCTGACATCTACCATCAAATTAAATGGAGAAAAACTTAAAGTCATTCCACTAAAATCAGGAACAAGACAAGGCTGTCCACTCTCTCCATACCTCTTCAATATAGTGCTTGAAGTTCTAGCAATAGCAATAAGACAACAAAAGGAGATCAAGGGGATTCGAATTGGAAAGGAAGAAGTCGAACATTCTTTATTTGCAGATGATATGATCGTGTACATAAGTGATTCCAAAAAACTCTACCAAAGAACTCCTACAGCTGAAAAATACCTTCAGTGTTGTGGCAGGATACAAGATCAACTCAAAAAAATCAGTAGCCCTCCATTACACAAAGAATAAAGAAACAGAGAGGGAAATCAGAGAAACATCACCTTTCACAATAGCCACAAATAGCATAAACTATCTTGGGGTAATACTATCCAAGGAAGTGAAAGATCTATTTGACAAGGAATTTAAGCCTTTGAAGAAAGAAATTGAAGAGGATATCAGAAAATGGAAGGATCTCCCATGTTCTCGGATTAGTAGGATCAACATAGTAAAAATGGCAATTCTACCAAAGGCAATCTATAGATTCAATGCAATCCCCATCAAAATCCCAATAAAATTCTTCGTAGACCTTGAGAGAACAATAATCAACTTTATATGGAAAAACAAACAAACAAACAAAAAAACCCAGGATAGCCAAAACAATCCTATACAGTAAAGGTACTTCCGGAGGCATTACCATCCCTGACTTCAAACTCTATTACAGAGCTACAGTAATGAAAACAGCTTGGTATTGACATAAAAACAGAGACGTTAACCAATGGAATCGAATCGAAGACCTGGATATTAATCCACAAACCTATGAACACCTGATTTTGGACAAAGGAGCTAAAATTATACAATGGAAGAAAGAAAGCATCTTCAACAAATGGTGCTGCCATAACTGGATGTCAACCTGTAGGAGAATGAAAATAGATCCTTATCTATCACCATGCACAAAACTCAAGTCCAAATGGATTAAAGGCCTCAATATAAATCTGACCACACTGAACATGATAGAAGAGAAAGTGGGAAGTAGCCTGCAATACATGGGCACAGGAGACCACTTCCTATGTATAACCCCAGTGACACAGACAATAAGAGCAACAATGAATAAATGGGACCTCCTGAAACTGAGATGTTTCTGTAAAGCAAAGGACACATTAAGACAAAATTCATCCTACTGAATGGGAGACGATCTTCACCAAGCCCACATCAGACAAAGGTCTGATCTCCAAAATATATAAAGAACTCAAGAAACTAGACATTAAAATTCTAAATTACCCAATTAAAAATTGGGGTAATGATCTGAACTGAGAATTCTCAACAGAAGAAGTTCCAATGGCCAAAAGATACCTAAGGTCATGTTCAACTTCCTTAGCGATCAGGGAAATGCAAATCAAAACAACTTTGAGATACCGTCTTACACCTGTCAGAATGGCTAAAATAAAAAACACCAAGGATAGCCTATGCTGGAGAGGATGTGGAGTAAGGGGAACACTCATCCATTGCTGGTGGGAATGCAAACTTGTGCAACCACTTTGGAAATCAGTGTGGTGGTTTCTCAGGAAATTGGGAGTCAACCTACCTCAGGATCCAGCAATGCCAGTCTTGGGAATATACCCAAGAGATGCCCAATCATACTACAAAAGCATTTGTGCAACTATGTTCATAGCAGCATTATTTGTAATAGCCAAAACCTGGAAACAACCTAGGTGCCCCTCAATGGAAGAATGGATAAAAAAAAAAGTGTGGAATATATACACATTAGAGTACTATTCAGCGGTAAAAAACAATGACATCTTGAATTTTGCATGCAAATGGATGTAAATAGAATACACTATCCTTAGTGAGATAACACAGACCCAAAAAATGAATATGGTATGTACTCACTCATTAGTGGACTCTAGCCCTAAACAAAGGACATTAAGTCTATAGTTCACAACTCTAGAGAAGCCAAATAGCAAGGTGAACCCAAAGAAAAACATATATAGATCCTCCTGGAAATTGGAAGCAAAGATGATAGCCGGGCAAAAGTTGGGAGCATAGGGGTGGGGGTAGGGGTGGGGTTGGGGTTGGGAGAGTGAGAGAGGGGGAAGGAGAAGGGAGAATGGAAGGACTGGGGAGAGCTCAGAGGAGTGGGAGGGTGGAGATGGAGGAAGGGCAGATATTGGAGCAGGGAAGAAGATATCCACATTAAGGGAGCCATTTTAGGGTTGGCAAGAGTCTTGGCTCTAGAGGGGATCCCAGGTTTCCATGGGGATGTCCCCAGCTAGGTGCTTGGGCAGCAGAGGAGAGGATGCCCGAAGTGGCCTTGTCCCAGAGTCACACTGATGAATATATTGAATATCACCATAGAAATTTCGTCCGATGGATGGAAATAGAGACAGAGAACCACAGCCACATCAGAGCAATGGACTGAGCTGCCAAGGTCCAGTTGAAGATCAGAAGGAGGGAGAAGATGAACAAGGTAGTCAGGACAGGGAGGGGTTGCTACACCCACTGAGACAGTGTGCCTGATCTAATGGGAGCTTGCCAAATCCTGCTGGACTGGGACTGAACAGGCATGTGATCAAACTGAACTCTCTAAATGTGGCTGCCAATGGGGACTGACTGAGAAGCCATCGATAATAGCACTGGAACCTCTCTCTTCTGCATGTATTGACTTGTTGGGACCCTAGTTTGCATGGATGGATACCTTCCTAGGCCAGGATGGAGGGGGGAGGGCCTGGGACTTCCCCCAGGGCTGGGTACCTTGGCATCTCTTAAGGATGGAGGGGTAGGGAGGACAGTTAGTGGGGGAGCGGGAAGGGAATGGGAGAAGGGGAAGAAGAGTCAATTTTTGAATGGAAAAATAAAAAAATAAAAAAATTAAAAAGAGTTACTTCTTCAAGAATATCAATAAAATAGATAAACTTATATTCAAACTAACTAAAAGGCAGAGAAATACTATCAAAATCAACAAACTATCAGAAACAAAAAGGTGAACTTAACAATAGACCCTGAGGAAATCCAGAGAATCATTAGGTCATACTTCAAAATCCTGTACTCCACAAAATTGGAAAAATCTAAAAAGAAATGGACAAATTCCTTGATAGATACCACTTATCAAAATTAAATCAAGATGAGATAGACAATTTAAATAGACCAATAATGGCTAAGGAAATAGAAACACTCATTAAAAGTTTCCCAATAGAAAAAAAAATAGCAAAAAACTACAAAATTTTAATGCAGAATTCTACCGGACTTTCAAAGAAAAGCTTAAACCAAAACTCACCAAATTATTCCACAAAATAGAAGTAGAAAGAACATCATCAAATTCTTTATATGAGTCCACAGTCACTCATATAAACCACACAAAAACTCAACAAAGAAAGAAAATTGCAGCCGAATTTCACTCATTTACATGAATGCACAAATATTCAATAAGATAATAGCAAACCAAATGCAAGAACACATCTAAAAAGATCATATACCATGATCAAGTAGGCTTCATCCTAGAGATGCAAGGATCGTTCAAAAATGTGAAAATATGTCAATGTAATCCACCATAAAAACAAACTAAAAGAAAAAAAACATTATCATGTCATTAGATGTTGAAAAGGCCTTTGACAAAATCCAACACCCCTACAAGATAAAAGTCTTTGAGAGATCATGGATACAAGGGACATACCTAAATATAACAAAGGCAATATACAGCAAACCAACAACCAACATCAAACTAAATGGAGAGAAACTCAAAGCAATCCCACTAAAATCAGGAACAAGATAAGACTGTATACTCTGTATACTCTCTCCATATCTATTCAATATTGCACTTGAAGTTTTAGCTAGAGTGATAAGACAACAAAAAAAGATCAAGAGGATACAAATTGGGAAGGAAGAAGTCAAAGTATTCCCATTTTCAGATGATTTGATAGTATGCAAAAGTGACCCCAAAAATTCTATGAGAGAACTCCTACATTAGATAAATACTTTCAGCTATGTGACTGGATACAAAAGTAACTCAAAAAAATCAGCTGCCTTTTTATATATACACGATAAATGGACTGACAAAAAAGGAGGGATACAATACCCCTCACAATAGCCACAAAAACTAAATATCTTGGGGTAACTCTGACCAAGCAATGAAAGACCTGTAAGAAAAAGAATTTCAGGTCTTTAAATAAAGAAATTATAGAAGATATCAGAAGATGGAAAGATCTCTCATGCTCATAGATTGGTAAGATTAACATAGTAAAAATGACCATCGTACCAAAACAATCTACACATTCAGTGCAATCTCTAACAAAATTCCAACACAATTCTTCATAGACCTTGAAAGAACAATACTCAACTTCACATGGAAAAACGAAAAAACCCAGGATAGCTGAAACAATGCTGTACAATGAAAGAACTGCCAGAAGTATCACTATCCCTGATTTCAAGCTCTTTTACAGAGCTAGAGTATTAAAAACCACACAGTATTAACAAAAAAACAGATAGGTGGATCAATTGAATTGAATAAAAGATCCAAACATAAATCTACAACCTATGAACACCTGATTTTGGACAATGAAGTCAAAATTATACCATGGAAAAAAGAAAGCATCTTCAACAAATTGTGTTGGTCTAATTAGGTGTGACCATGTAGAATAATTCAAATAGATCCATATCCATCATCCTGAACAAAACTCAAGTTTAAGTGGATCAAAGATCTCAACATAAATCCAGATACACTGAACCTAATAGAAGAGAAAGTGAGAAATAATCTTGAATGCATTGACACAGGAAGCAACTTCCTGAACAGGACAACAAGAGCAAAGACACTAAGATCCACAATTAATAAATGGGACTTCATGAAATTGAAAGGTTTCTTTTTTTCCTTTTTTATTGATTTTATTGAGGTATACATTTTTCTCTGCTCTTCTCCCTTCCTTTCCCCTCCCCTTCAGCCCTCTCTCATGGTCCCTGTGCTCCCAATTTATCAGGGGATCTTGTCTTTTTCTACTTCCATGTAGATCAGATCCATGTATGTCTCTCTTAGGGTCCTCGTTGTCTAGGTTCTCTGGGATTCTGAATTGTTGGCTGGCTTTCTTTGCTTTATGTCTAAAAGCCACTTATGAGTGAGTACATATGATATTGTCTTTCTAGGTCTGGGTTACTTCAATCAATATGATGTTTTCTAGTTCCATTCATTTGTGTGCAAATTTCAAGATGTCATTATTTTTTTCTCCATATTTAAT